>VXAZ01009370.1:2738473-2771622 GCA_013399875.1 Gymnorhina tibicen | reverse complement strand
CGGCGCCGCCGGGCCCGGGCCAGCGCAGTCCCCGTCCCCGTCCGAAAGGTGGCGCCGCTGCCCCGCGCCCGGCGCCGCTGCCCCGCACGTGGCCCCCGCGCTCAGCCGGACCCGCGGCTCCGCCTCCCTCTCCCGGGCTCGGCCGGACCTTCAGCCTCGGCCCCCTCCTCCCCAGGAGTTCCGGCCGTCGGGCCGTGCCTCGGGGCTTTGTCCGCGGCAGGCTCAGGCCGGCATCTCAGCAAAGCGGTGCCGTGCGGTTTGTGCCCCACAGCAAGTGCAGCGGTGGCGGATCAGCTCCAGCTGCCCCTCAGGAGGGCTTTGCCCGGCGGCGCGGATCCGCAACCCCAGCGACGGCCGTGCCGTGGTCACGTAGGCTCGAGGGCAGGCCTTGGCCGGTCCCTTCGCAGCCGCGGTAGCAGGTTCGCACACAGCTCCCAGCCAGGAAGAGGGTCCGTCCTGCCCCGTATCAGGCACCCGCTGCCTTCCCTGCCCGCTGTAGTCGCCTCCGGCCCACCAGAGCACATGTGCTGCCCAAGAGCTGCCAGCTCGCTCCGAGGCCAGTGACCTTCCCAGGCAGCTGCTCCCTTGGCATCGCAGTGTGTCCTCAGCTGAACCATTCCCACCCAACACGGGAGGCCCCGGCCGCCTTTATCTCGCTGGCAGCTGGTGGCCGGGGCTGCCCGTACACAGATCGTTGTCTTGCCGCATTAGTGCCTCGCTTACCTGCTGCCTCCGAGCTCGGGCACGGTGTGAGCAGGTGCTTTTCCTGTCTGCCTCAATGAGAGAGCTGGGTTTGGCAACCAGAGCCAGATTCAGGCTGTCACTGGTGAGTAGAAAGATGAATTCTCATGTTCTGGGAGGCCTGCAGGAGAAATTTGTGTAATTACGTTGTGGACAGAGCTGAAAATATCAAGACTAAATGCCATGCAATTAAAACAATGTGGAAAAATTATGTCCACCATTGCCTTTCTTCCCGTAGAAAGTCATGCATTGGTGCTCCAGGAAGTTTAAGATATGTGTTACATGCACCTGCCATATGGCTGGAGTGAGGTTTATGACCAACTTGATTTACCTTGTAAGACCAGATTGTTACAGGAGTATGAGGGCACAAATTGTCAGGGAATTGATTGATTTAAAGGCAAGTTTTAAATCTGCAGATTTAAATGAATGCAGAATAAAATAGCTCTGAAAGTTAATATCATATGGGGTGTGCTTTCCTTTTTCCTTTCAAAAACCACAGTTCCCTAGAGCAATGATTTCTAAAGGGAACCTTATTTAAAATGAGCATACTGAAACTTTACAAGCTGCAGTGCTCTTGGAAAAAAATACATGCAGTGCTGAACATACTCAATGGAAGAATAACATACTAGACTGGCAGGTCACTAATTTCCTAGGTAGCCATTTCAAACTTCATTTTTAATATTTTCAAACAACAAAAAAAGTGAATCGAACTCTCTAAGTGTAAAGGATATATAACACATAATGTATAAATAGCAAACTAAAACTAGAAGATACAGCATGTCTGGGCCTATACCTGATTTCAGCGTGTCTTTAGTTTTTCATCATCACTGATTGTTCTTTTAAGACAGTGTTACAGAGAAGAAAAGCTCCAGGCTTAAACCTGGGAACAAGTGCACCCTTGCACCACAGTAGCAGAACTGGCTTATTTAAAAGCCTGAGAAATGTGTAGCTTGAGAAGGCATAACCTATGTTCCTAATGGAGCAGAATGCTCTGCCAGGAGGATTTATGGCAGAAGACAGCCGTGTGCCACTGGGCTCCTTTTAGTCCAAAACGATGCCGAGTATTTTGTGTCCAGAGAAGGGCAACAGAGCTGGTGAAGGGTCTAGAGGGTAAGTCCTGTGAGGAGCAGCTGAGGGAGCTGGGGGTGTTTAGCTTCGAGAAAAGGAGGCTCTCTGCAACCACCTGAAAGGAGGTTGTGGCAAGGTGGGGACCAGTCTCTCCTCCCAAGTGACAAGACAAAAGGAAATGGCCCCAAGCTGCATCAGGGGGGGTTCAGGTTAGGTATTAGGAAAAATTTCTTCACTGAAAGAGTGGATTAAGCATTGGAACAGGCTGCCTAGGGAAGCGGTGGAGTCACCATCCCTGGAAGCGTTCAAAAAGCAAGCAGACGTGGCACTTTGTGATACGGTCTAGTGGGTATTGTGGGAACCAGTAAAATGTTGGTCTTGACCTTGGAGGTCTTTCGCAACCGTAATGATTCCATGATTTGCCTGAGTTTAAAACGAGCTACTCTCACGACGTGTTCAGTTGTGCTCATGTGTCACACCAGTTACATCATTGCACAGTTATCAGTAGCCTACCATGGCAGGTGGTGATTTTTTAACCATTATCAACACATTTTCACACAGTGGGAACCAGACATCTGGCTTCTACTGGGCCTTCAGAATTCATGTGGTGAGTTTGTGCTCTTCCCAGGCCCTGCCGTGAAGCATCCCAACATCAGCCCTGCTGGGTGCTGCTCTCCTCGGGGCGCTCAGCTGGGCTGACAGCAGAATGAGAAATGGGGAGATGCAGGTTCTGGCCCTCATGGGACAAAAGTGCTCAGTTACTGATAATGGCTAATATTTACCATGGTGACTTGCAGCTGGGAGATGAACAGGACCTCAAGAGTTTTTCTGCACAATCACTAGCGTTGCAAACGTGTTTGAGTTTCAACTGTGCACAAATTTGAGAAAAAATGTGCCCTTTTAGGAAGCAGCTTTAAATGGGGGCTCAGTCAAGTGTCTGCTTGACATTCTCTAACCAGGGCTGCACCCTCAGCATGGTGCTGGAAATTAGTGACAAAATTACACGTACCCTCAAATTGCAGGTGGTGTTCCTGCACACACATGCTGCTCCCTCCAGTCCTCATGCTGAAAACACAGTTTAATTTATGTTAGTAATGGTGGCGGCAGGCGGGTTTTCCTGGCAGAGAGTCAGAGCATCTGCTCTGTGTTTTTAATTAAATATTGGTAATCTTCCTTCTGAAGATTATCTCAGCACCAGCATTGCAGCAGTGTTTTTCTGCTCTCTTCGGAGAGCACAGGGATTGTGCATTTTTCTGTCTGTGATGCTGCAAGAAAGCATCCATCTGTCACGAAGGACGTACTCACATCTTCCAGTCTCTGTAACCCCTACTCCTGGTAAAAAGCACTAACGAGGATTATTTACATGAATAAGGGATTGAACAGCAGTAAAAAAGGCAGACTCTTTGCAGGCTGCCAAGTAATACAATTAAGCCAGAACCTATTTACATTAATTTCCATGTAACTCATGAAAGGATAAGGAGTTTTGTTTAAATTTTCCACAAATTCTAGCTTGAGGAAAAGCTTAAACATGGGCATTTTCAACCCAGAAAGCCAGTGTTTTAGGAAAAATGCAAATGTGGGTGCTCTGAGGAAACGTGGTCTTTGGAACGTGAAATCTGGTGCATAATCCTGCCATTTAATTTAGCTGAAAAGACCAACCTGAGGTGCAGGCAGGCCCCGTGGTCGCTGCCCACGTCTGCTCCCTGCGCCTTCCCTCGGGGCTGGGAGCTTCGGGGGGCTTCCCGTGGGAGCACCTGCCCCAGGACACCCCCTCCTTTCAGCTCCACACCCAACGGGAACAGAAATGAAACCGAATTTGGATGGCGCTCCTGGGAGCAGCGCCCCGGAGACCCGCACACCCGCTCTCCTTCCTCCTTCCTGTCCCCACTCGCCCCGGGATTCCCCCCTGACGGTGTTACTTGGGGGTTCTGCTCAGATTTTTCACCGGTTTTCTCACCGGCATAAAGCACCTGGCAGGCTCCCCGCGCCGCTGTGCTGTGAGGGGCCGCGCCAGGTGCCCGCGGGGCCGCTGAGGGAGCGGGAGGCGGAGCCGTGCCGGGGCCGCGGGCGGGAAGGCGGCGCGGGCGGGGAGGGGCGGCCCCGCTGCCCGGCTCCCGCCTCCTCCCTCCCCTCAGCGGGGCGGCTTCTCCTCCCTCCCCTCAGCGGGGCGGCTTCTCCTCCCACCGCCTGCCTTCTCTCGGCGGGGCGGCAGCTGGAATCGGGTGCGGGGGGCGTGGGATCGCTCCGTACCGGGCTGCGCGGTGGATTTGGGCTCTCCTAACCCGGTAGGTGCCGTCGCGGTGCGGGGCCTGACCCGGCGGCGCTGGGAAGCTGCCTCAGCGCTGCCCGCGGCGGGAAGGGCGTTTTTAATTGCGGAAAATGATGATCGGTGGGGTGTTCAGAGCCTGCGAAAGGCCGGCGGGCAGGCTTCTGCGCGGGCCCAAAAATAACCTGATTCGTGCTATTGGGCAGCAGTGCTGTGCTCACACCTGAAGATTAGCGTTTCGTCCATTTATGTTTCCACGGCAGTGCGCATAAATTGGTGCAGACGCTGTTTAAAAGTGCCAAGTGCTGGCACTGTGACCGTGGAGCAGCTGCTGTGTGCGGGGCTGAGTCCGCCCTGACAGCTTGGGACTGCTCCAGGACTGTTCGTGTTTGGAGAATTCTTAAAATGCCTCAATAAGCATAAAGCCTGAGGCTAGTTAACAACGTGGGGTACTGAGCAAATGCTTACAAAAAGTCAGCGATAGGTAATTGTGCAGAGTATTTAAAGCGAGTTGAAATGACAGGTCTAATAATGGCAATGGAAGGATATTTTAAAGTTGCCTTGGAAGTTCCTCTCCTGTCCTTTTCTACCCCCGTGTTTTGGGTACTGTTAACGTAGTGTTTATTTGCGTGTTTGGCAGCAGGGTGGACTTGACTCGGAAGGGCTGTTCTTGTGCCTCACTGCCTGCAGCTCTAAAAGCCATTTGTGTGTTTGAAGCCGTGCTGTGTTTCCTTGCGCAGGGTTTTGTCTCAAATGCTTCGTACTCTGAGCTGGTGCAGATGGACTCACCCGTTCGCTTCATGAATTTTGCATCGTTGCTCTCTAACACTCAGACTAATACAGTGGTTATCCCAGCTGTGCTTGCAGGCAAACTGAATGTGATTTGTGCCGTGGTGTTTGCATTAGTGACACACTCGATGGGACCTGTGTTAAAGGCTTCTCATTAGAGGATCTGTCTTTGGTAAGACAAGGTTTTCAAAGGTAGGCAGTGAGTTGAGATATCTCTGGGGTTTTTAATGTTGTTTTTTATCACAGCTCTTACCTAGACTGACTAAACCCATTTTCTTGCGGCGTGTGGTGCAGATGAGAATAGGCATTTTCTTTTCAGGGGTCAGTTGGGTGTTTGGAAAGCGCAGTGGTTCTGTAATGTGCTACAGAACATTAACATAGCTAGTGGGGTTGTTCTGGACAATGTTATGTAGCTTTGTGTCTGTTGTTCATAAAGGTGATAATACTTTTTAAGGTTCACAGTCTGTATAGTTGCTTAGGTTAAATTTTGAATCTGTGCTTTAAAAGAATATTAATCTCAAAGATGACTTCTCTCTTTTAAGAACAAAAACTGCTTGTTACTCTTACAGGTATCCTGTTAATGGCTTTGACTGATGTGGTATTAAACCAAAAGGGATTTAGTATTATACCAGGGAGACTGGGTCATGCTTGCTCTAATGCTTCTCTTCTAGAGAAGCTGGGAATTCTGCTACAGGGCAGCTCCTGTTCCCCTGTCCTGTGTTAAAGAGGTGCAGAGGGCCATGTCTGAGCTGAAACAGCGAGTCAGAAGTAATTGGAGATGCTCCAGTTGTCCCTTCTTTTGCTGACTGGAGCATTCCTATCACTCAGCTCTTTGGGATGAATTAAGGCAGGTTTAGATGCTGAGGCCACAGTGGAACCTTGGTCAAGAGTCTCACCAAACCCAGCAGTGCTTTGTAACAACAGACACCTACAAGAAACAAGTCACGCTTTAACAGCCCTGCAATGTGAATTTTCCGTGCTGTTTATCTGTGTTCACATATTTGCATGTTGTCCTTGCGACTCAGCTTCCCCTCCTGGTCATGTGGCAAGAGGGCATTTGGGTATAAAGGCAAGAGAAAGAAAATTACTTGAAACAGGCATGGGAAAAACAAAAATTAATACAGACTAGAGCACATTTAAGAACTGTATTTTAAATTAGCTGCATTTTGAATCACATTAGTATAAGGCTGATTAAAAAATGGAATAAATTTTCAAAGTGGGTTGGAGTGGGTAGTTAAAATTACAGGTTGTGTGTGATAATGCAGGCTGGCAGGCTTGATTCAGTGCAGTCTCACTCTCCTTGTTGCTTAGCCTTAGGAACGCTTCTGTAATGGATATTAAAGATTAAATGATCAAAACACAACAGCAGTAGTAACAGAACAGATAGTACAACTTCTGAGCTATAATGTAAAAGCACAGAATATAAGCTTGGGATGAAGCTTTTTATAAGGGCTTTTATCAAGCAAGCTGTGAGGTTTAGAGCTGTGTTTGTGTAATTTGAAGTGTGGTTATTGAATTCTGCTTTAAAGAGCATGTTATGTGAGTGTGGCTCCTGGTACACACACTTCCAAAGTAAACGCCACAAGTACTTTACAAGAAATACGGTTCCAAGAAAAACTGAGAGACTTTTATAAACACCATTAGCTTTAAATAGAAACTGATTTGTGTAGTGATACTCCGTTTACACAAGCCACAGCAACCAGAATGTTTACAGTCACTGCTGTACAAACCTGCATTGCTGCTGCTTCTCGAACTGTCCTGAACCCCAAGGATGTGCTGGTGTGTGTGACAGCAGGAGCAGAAGGGAGTGCAGGACAGCACTTGGGTGTAATGGGGCTGTCCAGTGCTCTGCTATGTCCTGGATTAGTCACGTCCTTGAAGCATCATTTGACACCTGCTTTCTGTGTGTGTAACAGGCAGTAGAGGTTCTCCAGCACTCTGCAGTGTGCTTCACTTGCAGCAGCCTGTTTTCCACTGTGGGCTGTTGGCTGTATGGGAGCTAAAAGTCAGTTTAAATCTTGTGGATGGTGAAAAATTTTTCTATGTTTTCCTAATAATACTCTCCAATTCATTTGATGAATAATTTGTGCACAATATCCTTGAGAAAACTGGTCCTGAAAAGATTTGAAAACCTGTCTGTGGTGTTCAAAGTAAAACAAGTTTCTAAGACTAGTGTTGTGAAACTCAGCATTTCATATGAAGAAGAATAAAAACATTTGGAGGAGAAGATAACCAAGTATAGAACAATGCTAGCTCCGATCTTCTCAGTCCTGTAGCAGTTTAAAACCAGAATGCCTTCTGGAAACCCAGCTCTAGCAAAGGTGTTCAAAACTACATGTAGGAACTTGAGGATTACTTTTACAGAGCCAGATGCAAATGTGTTTCTTTTCTGCCATTGTGCTGACATCAGTGTCATGCATTATTTGTTCTTTTAATAACAACCCTTTTCCTTTTTTCCTCTCTCACCCAGCTTCTTCCCCCCGTTTGCATGTGCATTGGAGTAGTGGGTGTCCCAGTCGCTGCAGGAGTTAAACCAACCTCCTGCAAACATGGCAGACGAGGACCTTATTTTTCGTATGGAAGGGATTGATAATGCCAGAACGATTCCGGTGGACTCTGGGAATTATCTTGATGCTGATAGTGATGATGAAGACAACTATTTTATCTGTCCAATAACTGATGATCCAGTTTCTAACAAGTCTGCCAATACCAAAGTAGACAATTATTACAGCAGCGTGGCAAAAACTGAGCAGTACAGTTCAAGCTCTTCTCCCAGAAGCTTTAGCTTTAAGGTAAGTATTGGCTCCAGTCTTCATTAAGGTTTTGGGTTTACTTGGTTGGCATGAGACATTCTCTAACTGCTTCATCTCTTGTAACTAACACTTTGCAGTGAAGATACTCATCTGTTTTCCAGACCTGCAGTTAATTCCATTAAGCCAATAGTCTGACACTGCCATGGAATTGCTTACTGTCCCTTTCAGTTCAGTGGGAGATCTTCCTCCACTCAGTCCAGGAGAGCAATTCACTGCCATTGGGATCAAACCATTTACTATGCAGTACATTGATCGGGAGATTCAAAAGATAATACATTTGGTGTAAGATAAATTGGGGCCTGTCAAAATTATTATTATGAATTTTGCTAGTCTGTAATATTTTTAGTTGGACAAATAAAATTGTAAATTATAAAATTGTAAGGGTAAGTTTTTATGCTATAGTTCCTTCTTGGGGAGCTTTTGACATGTTGACTTTCATGCTTGGGCATGAAGTGCCACACTGGCTGTAGTTCCTGGCAGTGTACCCGAGCAGTATCTGACCTTTTTGGAATGAACAGCAGCTACAGCATTGCAGGGAGGTCAGAGGGGCCGTAGCTGGTGCTTCCTTGGCAGTATGTCCTTTTTCACTCACCTCCCTTCACACAGATCAGGCCGGGCAATGGAGCCGCAAGTGACATCCACTCTGTACCTTAGATACTCTACATAAACACAGTTTGTGCTAAACTGGCATGTCTCTTAGATTTTGTCTATATTTAATGTGTTTTATTAACACATTTCTTATTATAAGTATTAACATTTATTTAAAGATACTCTCAAAGCACGGTTATGCCTAATGCATGCTTTATTTCTGAAAAGATACCAGGGGATTTATTTCAGTCAGATAACATAGTGAGTAACACATTGAAAGTGAAGATGGGTTGTCTGCAGAAAGATTTTTACCAAAGCTAGTTAATAGAAACATTAAAAGGTGCATATTCCTAAGGAAGGTGAGAAGCAAAAGCTTAGTATAGAAATGGGACAGATGTTGGTGTATGCTAAACTAAGCAAGTTAAGACCTGATAGGAAGCTTAGTCTTCATTTGTGTGTACATTTTAACATGTACTAAACTCTTTGCCTCTAGGTCTGCAGTGCAATTTCTGAGTCATATGGTCTGAGATAAAACTGATAAGGACTTCAGAAATTGCAATTATTTCCTCCTTCCTAAGCTGTCATCTTGCTTCTGCAGAATGTTTGTGCCCATGTTTTGGTCTCCACAATGTCCAGTTTGGAATTGTAGCTCCTATCACAGATAAATTGCTTTGTGTTGAGATGTGGAGCGAGCAAGTCTCCATCTCCTGTTTAAGCTGCAGGAATGGTGACTTCCAACACAATGAAGCAGGCAGCCAGGACTGATGACATCCTAAACCCCGCAGCCTGGCCTATCAGAGTCTGCCTGTCAGACCCCAAAGCTAAAGAAGGGCAGTGTGGGCCGTTGGTAGTGAAAGGCAGAGCCAGATAGAGAAGCTGCTGTTAACTCTCTGCCTTTAAACAGGACTCAGCAATGTTTGATTAGCTAAGTTAATAGGCAAGACCCTTTTAATTGATCCTTTCCAGTAAAAAAAATTACCAACTTACCTCAATAGGTTTATTCACAGGTGTTCTAAGAATGAACTTAAATTGGGAATATAAACTGAAGAGTGGCTTTTAACTGGATTTTTTTTTTTTTTAACTAACAAAGAGAACCAAGACTCTTTGTCAATCATTTGTCTTATCACATGTATTTTCCTACTTTCATGTCTCTCATGGATCCTTTAGAATGACACACAGCATCGTTCTAAGCATGGCTCTGTGGTTGACCATGGTCGGGTAGGTTAAAAAGAAAATGTCAACACCATGTCTAATAGATGCATTATGATTTTTTTTTTGTTTGGGTTTTTTTGTTCAATATTTTATTGTTTGGGAGGACTGATTGCCTCATCCCATAAAAATCATCAAGTCAAAACTAAAAGAGGTAGCCGTTAAATGGAATAATACCCATCTTGTGTTCTTTACCCTGGAATGTCACAGTATGGCAGCCATATGCCTCCAGCAGGAGAAAAATTGCACTGTTAGCACCATTTCCATGAAATCCAGCTGGTGTTTGTTTGAAGATTAAAATACTTCTGTACAAAGCACCTCAAGAGATCAAGCACAAGTAATTAACTTATTTGAATTATCATCTAGTGAACACAGATTACCTTTTGGAGAGGGAATCTACTCAAGAAAGATTTGATACAGCTGATTGACCAAGCAATTCTTGTTGCTGTCTTTCCTGATTTCTGTCATAGGTATTTAAGTATGGAAATTCTCAGGTCCATATAAGCTGTCATTGCATGACCTGAGGCAACTTCATTTTCTTATGGAACATGTAGGAAATCTTTGTCAATATGTCCTTTAAACTAGTTTTCTTTAATGTAGTATTGTTTTCATTTTGTGTTATTATTGTCAGAAAGGGGAGCATTTAAATTGTTTGCAAGGCATGCACAAAGCTGAAATTCAAAATAAACACGAATATTTAGGGCTTAGCTGCTTCAAAAACTTCCTTGCTGCCATTGCTGACAAGTTTATGGTGTATTTTTTAATTAAAAAAGACTTACTTAAATTCCTGAGGATAAAAAAAAAATCCCCAGATTTTAAAAGTTACTGTTTCTGCACACTTGAAATACAGTCAGAGAGGCAGTAATAGCACCTCAGAGCGCAGTACTTCTTTACTGGCAGGGTGCAGTGCTTTTTCTCCTGCTTACTTTGCAGAAGGCATTTGGCACATCACAGGGTCATATCTCCAGTTTTCTTGGAAATATACAATGTAAAGAGAGGGAGAACAAAATGTTAAGAGTAAAGCGTCCAAATTGGCTGGTAGAGAGAGACTGTTTATACTCCAGAAAACTGCTTTGATATTTTACTGTTGACTTGGTGAACATTGAAATAGCTACTTGTCTGGATTTGTTATAATAATCAATTTTTACAGCTTTCTAATTTCTTCATTCTCATGCTGAGCACAGTCTGGGACCCCGGGGTTCACAGAACTTTTTACTTTATCTATATAAGTTGTATCTTTAATGGGCTTTTTATACTTACTCATGTGCATGCAAAACCAGCATATGCTGTTAGGTATGAAAAGCTAAAAATCAAAACAGAAAAAGTGAATTAATATCATCTAGGTGTGCTTTATTACCATTTGCAGTGGATGCCAGAGATATCTGCAAATTGCCACAGGTTTTGTAAATTATATCTGGTATACACTGTGCCAGATTCTATTCTCAGTAACTTTACAGTTGGTACAAATTGAACTGAAATCTATGCTTTATATATCTGGCCTGGGTTTCATTAAAATTGAAACTATAAAAAGGTCAGAGTGGTCTTTGGTACTACTTGGTCCCTGCTCTGAGTAGTGCTCTGGGGGCTTGTGTAGTTGCACAGCTTCATAGCACTGGGATCCTGATGTGCTCTAGAAAGTGCTGGTTTTGTGAGCTGCTGCTGATTATAAATAAAGTGCCAGTCTGTAACTTCTCCAGGAAACCTGGAAACATGCTATTGAGAAAGCCAAGCACATGCCTGATCCCTGGGCAGAATTTCACCTGGAGGACATTGAGACGGAACTTGCCACTCGTTACAGGTCTGTGCATCTTCTGCTTTGGTGGCTGATATTAAATAGAACTGCTGGTTTGTGCAAGGGCTGTGTTTGTGTAGTGCAGAATATCTGTAGTTACGTGGCTGAAAAACTTTCACAATGCCCAGAGTGAGTGGGTCTTAACTCAGTCTCCGAGGCATATGTGAATACTGCACAGCATCGAGAAATAAACCTTCAGCAAACCATTGTCACACTCTTTCTGTCCCACCTAAGCAGTATCTAGGATTTTCACTGTGTAGACAGGAAACAAGGCTGAAAAGTATTTTCTAGTTCATTTATTAATGCCATAAATTTAATCTAATAAGGAAATGAATCCCAACAAAGAGGCAGCATATTTAGTTTAAATAGCTTAGGAAAAAAAGCAGCATAACTCTCCGTGCCTTTCCCAAAATAGCAGTTTCAGTGTTGCTAGTCCGTGCAGTATCGTTGCATGTGTCCTTCTAAAGCCCAGAATAGCTCAGTGTGGTCTATGTGCTAAAAGGGAGTTTGGCCCTTAAACTGGTTTCAGTGCTTTAACACCAGCTTTGCCAAAATACTTATGTACTGACACAGGTTTCTGGGAGGAAGGGTTAGGGGTTAGAGGCCAGTTAATCACCACTTAGCATCAGTGTTTGGGCAGGCCTCCCTTCCAGTCATGCAGTGCTGCTCTTCCCCATAGACTGCATCTGTCTCTGGGCAGCCACACAGTCCTGAAATAGTTTGCATATTTTAAAATACAAATAAGTGATAACTTTGGTTTAGGGCTACTCAATACACTGCTAGAAAGAGATGGCTCTGATACTCCTATTTTTACCTCTTTTATCTACTGCAAACAGGGGTGATACATAATATATAAGGGAGAATCTGGGGTGTCTGCATGCATTAATTACTCTGTGCAGGCTGGGAGAACCAAGATGGAAACAATCATGTGTTGATGACTCAGCTGCTGTGGTTCTCAATTTGGCTTTCACTGTGTTGGGAGTTGAAGGGGTGGGGAGAAGCCACAGTCGAACTCTTTGTATTATCACAGGGTTGTGCAGGGACTTGCTCCTCCCTCGGTGCACTGTTGGGCAGTTACGACCCCACTGCTTCTCACAGCTGGTGCTGCTCACATTCTCCACAGCCCCAAGGGAGGTTTATGCAAGCTCAGGGTTGGGGGAGACAACCTGTCCAGTGTGTAGGGCTTGGTGAGGCCCTTTCTGCCCCCACTGTGCTGCTCAGGCATCACAGAGGAGGTTTAAAGTCAAAGCAGATAAAGCCTGATTTGCAGTGTTACAGAAGTTCAGATTCTGCTTTGGAATCTTCTCGCTGACAGGAGGATTCAGTGTCTCTTCAAAGAGCTAAATGTGTTTCTGCTTGCCTGCCCAAAGTGAGGAGGGCCAGAGTGTGGTGGGAAGACTAGAAGCTTTTGTGTGGGAGTGGCAGCAGCTCTTTCCAGAGTCAGTTACAGATAATTACAGATAAGGAAGAATAGGTGCTGGAAATGGGAGGATTTGGGTTCCCCTTGCATTTTTCTGAGACATATCTCCTGATTTTGTAGGTACAATGCAGTTACTGGGGACTGGGTTGAAGATGAAGTTCTTATCAAGATGGCTTCACAAGTAAGATCACACTGTCCTTCATTATTGCTAACAGCAAATTTGTTATTTCCTTTCTGTTCCTGAGAAATGGCAGCAAGATGTTTTCCTTGTAGAAGTTTTGAAGTTTTAGTGTAATTCTTTTGTCCTATCTCCTTTTCTTTGTATCATTCTCTCCAGAATAGGGTAGAAAATGGAGTCAGACCTTCCCTGTCAGCAACATGAGGCATTTGTTCCATTCCCAGTGATTTCCCTTCCATGTCACCCCTCCCATTTCCTTCTGGCATCATTTCCCTGCCTGGCAGTAGTCCTCCTATTTTGTGTGCTCCCAAATAATTTCTGCTTTTAGAATGAAAACCAACTGAATTTTCTGTATGTGAGGGTAGAAGGCAGTGTCACTTCCCAGTTAAGTCCTGGGGCTTGTTGTGTGTTGGGGTTGCCTTGCTCTGTGCTGCTGGCACAGTATGTGGCATCTGGGGAGATGATGCTCTGTTTGGCACATCCTATATGGAAGCCTAAAAATGCAGGGAGCATGAGGTCTGTGAAGCTTCTTTAGGCAGACACACAGAGCTGACTCCCAGCTGGGGAGAGAATTTAAATAACTTCTTTAAAAGATACACCATGTCTTCTCCGTGGGACACTGGGAGGGAAGTTAATCCAAATGCCTTTTCCCCAGATACCTGCTTGCATTACCAGTGGGTTTTCACTTTTCCTTGAGGAAATATTTTTATAGAGCCTGTTTGAAAACTGCTTTCTGCATGATATAAAGGGGAAGTCATGCTTGTGTCTCTTACTGGTTAGAAATTAACTTTGTGGAAATGGCAATGCTGGGTTTTTGTTTTTTTTCTTTTCCCCAGCCTTTTGGCCGTGGAGCAATGCGAGAGTGTTTCAGAACGTGAGTATCTGCCCACTTCATCTTTGTTGGCCTCCCTGCAGTATTTTTTTCTGTGGTGACTGGAGTTTCACTTAGGTGTAGTGGAAATTGTGTAAAGCTCAACTCCTTTCTAAAAGGCGTTGCTGAGGGGTTTATTCCTGTTTGTGTGACTCCACCTGCAGGGAGTGGCGTTCAGAAAGGAGAATGTTCTCTGAATGTTCTACTTCAACCACCTTTGGGAGGCAAAATATTCATGAATGTGTAGTAACAGCTACTTTGTTTGTGTTCCTCGTGTGCTAAAATATCTTAAAATTTGATATGAGGTCATAGGTGTGTGCAGCCTGGAGACCAACTTGAGGCCTATAGTTAGGCAGAGAAAAGGAGAAAGAATATTTGGATGGTGCAGTCTCAACTGGAAAACCCTCCATTGCTGAAGAAGGTTATCCTCCCAGAGTTTGCTTTGGATCACATATACCAGAATAATGTTCTGAGTAAGGCAGAACTTGAACACTGACAGTCGTGCTTCCCAGAAGGATAAAGTGTGGGGGAAGACAGAGGAGGAACTTTTCTTTCCTTGGAGAGTGTTATCAAATGTTATTATGGGCATCAGCATCCAGCTATAAATTGGTGTGTGCTGGGAGATTACCCCATCCCTTCCAGGCTCTGGAAACAAATGTTTCCTGGAAAATGTACGTGTGTGTGTTTAAAAGCATCCCACCTTCCTCCCATATGTGGAATCCAGAGAAATTGCGCTTCATGTGTGGTTTCAACTCTGGAAAGATAGGTACTCCTGAAAGAAAGAAATGTGGTGTTTTGAACTTGAGCAAAAAGGAAGAAAAGTAACCCCTCAGTGCTCCAGTTTGGCATTGTTTCAGTATCAGTTCGTGCTGGTGGTTCTGTTCCTGCAAAGCCAGCTGGATACGGTAGTGAATGAAGCCTAGGAAGTAACAAATCTCAGCCTGCTGACATTGCTTTTAGCTCTCGTTATTTACCAAGCTCCCCATTACACAGTATTTTGAGGAATGCCGTAAACAGAAATTTGTTAGTGGTTTTGCCTTAACCTCTGGTACTAAGCAAGCATAACTTAAATGTCAGCTTCCTACTGCTGGGTTTCCCATATGTGTCAGTGGTACACTGATATTTCCCATCTGGAGCTCTCTCCTAGATTTTTGTAACTCTGCAAGTCTTCAGTTAAGACGGTGACAGCATTAGCTGCCTCTGGCCCAGTGAAACAATGAAAGAGTATTGGCTTTAGAAAAACATGAGCTGGCTTGTTTTATGCACAGGAGTGTGTTCCTTCAAGAACTGGGAAGTTTGAAATCTGACTGAAATTCTTACCTCACTTCCTCCTTCATTCTTTCCAAGGCCTCTGTTGCAGTGATTGTGTTCCCATCCCTGCAGGAGGACAGGCAACATGAAGTTGTTTTGCCTGTAGAGTGTCCCCTGTACCAAGACCTCTGCATCAAGGTCTTGGCAGGGAGAGGAAAGGGAGGCAAAGGTTGGGAGTTTGAGTGCTGCTGCTAATTAAAGCACCTGCTTAATGCATTTGTTGGCAGCCAGCAGATCCTCTCTTATCAACGTTTTCCTGTGCTACACACTACAACCCTCCTGCCCCAGCCCCCCTGCTTTGGAGGGATCTGTGGATTAAAGATTTGCACATCAACAAATTGCATCATGAGAACTGTCAGCTGCAATTTTCCTTCTGGGAGCATGTGGGTTACTGAGCAGTAACCGCTGTGTGTTGAGAAGCAGCAGATTGCTTTTATCCCAGAAGAGGTTTCTCAGTTCATTTTTGAAAGGCCACTCCCTGTTAATTTCTGCAGAAAATAATTGTTGACATTAGAACAGGTTGTTGAGGAGGCACCAGCCCTTCGCACTCCGGGTTTGAGAGGAACAGGGAGGGAAAGGAATTGAGAAAAGAGAAAGTTCAGAGCACGAGTAGCTGCAGCTAAACCAAACAGTTTGGCACATCCCAGCCATTCCCATGGGATGTTTCATTTTCCCTTGTCCCCTTCCTGTGCTTCATGTTTCAGGTAGAATACCTGGTAAATGACTGAGGGTAGTGCTCCTCTTGGAGCCTGGCTCTGTCCGTGCAGGCAAAGAAAGGGGGAAGATTGAATTAAAATCCTTGGGTTTCTTTTCACCAACGATCGATTTGTCTTTCAGAAAAAAGCTGTCCAACTTCTTACACACTCAGAACTGGAAAGGTGCCTATAATTATGTTGCCAAGCAATACATAGAGAGTGTGAGCAGGGATGTGTATTTTGAGGACGTTCGACTGCAGATGGAAGCAAAACTCTGGGGAGAAGAGTACAACCGGCACAAGCCACCAAAACAGGTACATTCAAAGATCTTGCTAAGCAAAAATGCAGTCTTGTTCTTCTATTGGGTTAGTTTCCAGACATAGAGGGAATTACTTGTTCCCATTCCATCACATTTAAATGCTTAGATAGATTCTTTTGCCCTAGTGTTTTCTGTTAAATGATAGCTGATTTTGAGTGGAGTAAATACAGAAATTGTTTTCTATTTCCAGGGCTGGGGGCTGTGTGTTTGTGAATGTCTGACTGTTCTCAGCTGTTGACTGAAAACCAAAATAAAACTATGTTTGTATTGCTCTATTTGATGAGTGCCCAGCTGCTTTTGAGATAACCAGGGATGTCACAAAATTTATTGCCAGCAGCAGTCTCAGCAAGCGTTTCACTGTTAGTGCTCCAGGAAGGTAGATGCTTAAATCTTGCACACCTATCCAAATATGTAACTAGCAGTGAGTTTTGAGTTTTGAGCTGGAAACCTGCTGGAAGCCTTCACAATTTTCATGGCCAAAATGAGAGGTTTGGATATGTGGGATATTTGCATTGCCTCCCATATACGGGTTAGTTAATAACTACCTGTCTTGTAACAGCAAGGTGAGTTATACAGTGAAGCACAGAGAGAACTCTACAAATCTAGAACTTTTAAATGCCATGTAGGAGAAAATACTTAAGTAGAGTGAGAGTTACGATGGTTTCTCCTTTAGGAATGTGTGTGGGACAGAGGGAGAAGGTGAGGCAGAATACAGAGATACGTGAATGGTAGATAGCCTCAGTCCCTCTCTGGAAAGGCATTTTTTCAAGTTGTGCTGTAGTGACTGTATGTTTTGCTCTCTGGGTGCAGGGCAGGCTCTTTGCAGGGTACTCTTAAGATACCCACAAGATAAAGTAGAAAGCCAGCACTTGCTAAGAAATTTTTCAGAGAGGTTTGTTGCAAAAGTGAGCAGTTTGGAAGTGACTGCTTTTAATTTATGGAATTCCTCCAGTAACTCAAGAAGCACATTACTCTTCCCCCTAGTTAAACAGAAGGATCTTAGCAATTGTTGAGATTCTTGTGTTGGGAAAGTTTTCACAGCTGGAGGATTCGCACACACTTTGATCCAAAGACAAAGTGTGTTTTAGTATTCTGTTTATTTAAGTATTTAAGTATTCTGTTAGTCATTGTTTATCTGCTTTCCCTCCCCAGGTGGATATAGTACAGACCTGTATTATCGAAATGAAGAACAGGCCTGGAAAGCCTCTCTTTCATCTGGAACATTACATTGAGGGCAAATACATCAAATACAACTCAAATTCTGGATTTGTGCGAGACGACAACATTCGTCTAACTCCGCAAGTGAGGCTTTGTTCAGTGCTTTCCATAGAGCGCTGCAGGGAATTTCTGGGCTCTCTCCAGAGGTCTTGCATTACTGCCAGGAAAGGAAACTGCAGGCTCTACAGTACAATGCCAGATTAATTTCTCTACTTGCAGTTTGTCTGCCCCTTACTTGGGGCCTGCTCTTTCAAGCGCTGAGTGCTTCTTTATTGCATTTCATTTGATTACGGCTGAGTTGAACAGGGTTAATATTCTTTGGAAACATTATGCCCTTTAATTCTAGTTATAACTGCAGGCATCAAAATATTTCAAACTTTCTTCAAATCGAGGCAGTGAGATCTCTCATGTACTATGTGCTGAATAATCTTGTGGTGCCTCACGTAATACACGAGAGGTGGCTGGTATCCAATTCATGTAAATAAATCTAGTCCATTTGCATATAAAAATACAGGTTTCTCCACCTGCAGCCTCTGAACAGCTGAATCTGAGACTGCATATAGAAATACAAGTACAGATTTCAAGTGATTCTTGAATCTTGTAAAATAAATTTAAAATACTATTGAAAAGTGGGAAGTGGTCAGTGTGACAAAGAACTATTTTACTGAGCCTTGAGAGTTTTATTCTTTACATTTTTTTCCACTATTTTTAAGGCATTTATCATAATGCTTAATGTAAGCAGAGAATTTATGTTCTGGTCTGTTGTCTGTGCACTGAAACAGCGCTGTGCTTTCACAGGTTGGGAACAAAATGTTCCATGGTATTTGCTGCAGTTAAAATGTTTGTCTATCACCACCAGTCACCTCCCCCAGGCCTGGCAACGTTTTTTTGGAGGCCTTCCCAGAAGATTCCCAATATCTCAGCTTTATGCTGAAGAGAAAGGCTTCTTATACCTGATTCTTGAAATGTGTTTTTTGGAGAGCACAAATGTATATTTCATTATCTGATACACAAATGTAGACACAGAGCAGTCACTCAGGGGGATCTCTCAGAGGGGAAGAAGAATTTGTGGGGATGCTCACATTTATTTATGGGGTTTTTTTTCCAAAATGTGGCAGAGCTAATGCTTGTTGGCAGAAGGAAGCAGTGTCCCAGAGATGCAGAGCTTGCAGATTCACAGGCACAGCCAGAATGTTTATACAGAAGTTATTCTGTACTGGCTTCAGAGCCCACTGTTGTTCCCTCTGCCAGCCAGCTCCCCACTACCTAAGGTGAAGACTGTAGTGAAAAACAATCTCCAGTACAAAAATGGGGAATTAAGCAATCTCCTTTCCCCTGCCTGTGCCCACTGCTGCTTTTCACTCTGCCTTTTTTAGCCTGTCTGCGAGTTGGAGCAGGTTGGAGGGACAGGATACCACATGCTTTTAGTCTCTCTTGCTGCTTTCATCATGGTGTTTGTAGCGGTTATATTTCACTGACAGGGTTATCAGACTTCTTTTCCCATTTATAACAGGTGAATATGTATTGCTGTTCTCAGTAGATCGAGGGAGAGTGTTCTCAGACATCTTCTGTGGTTCTTTCCAGGCCTTCAGTCACTTCACCTTCGAGCGCTCAGGACACCAACTCATTGTTGTTGATATCCAGGGAGTTGGAGATCTTTACACAGACCCTCAGATCCATACAGAGAGTGGTACATATTTTGGAGATGGCAACCTAGGTAAAATCAATGATTCTGTTTCACATGCTAAGGGGTGCTTCTTTCTTCTTCCTAGCTCTGCTGAGTAGCCCCTGCACTGCGTGAGCTGACACGTTTCTGAGGGTCTTGCAAACAGCTGGGGAAGTCCTGTTGCAAGGAGTCCTGAACAGGTCATATAAGGGCAGACTTAAAATGAGAGCTGATCTTGGCTCATGTCTCCTGGCCTACTTCTAAAAAAGTAATGTAATTAAGTAGTTTCTGCAATGTGAGAGCAATAATCATGGCCTTTGATTCCCTTGCCACATTGCAGGAATGGATACAGCTGAATGCAGAGAGATAGGCACCGTGTATTTTTGAAGTTCCAAGTGTCTGTATATGAAGTTGTTCATAGGACGCTGTGAGTTTTGTAAGCAGGATCAAATTTAGGCACGTTTCTCAGCGATGCAGCCAAATTAGGGTTTTATTATATCTTGTTCATACATAGCTTTTCAAGGTTTTTCAGACTCCCTTTAACTCTCTTGGGCAGAGAGAGTGGGAAGCTCTTACAGGTGTTGAAATGGAAGTGGGGTTAGCCCGTGTGCTACAAAGCATCTTCTCTCTCTCTCTGGACTTTTTAGAAAAAGCTTTGGGAATTTTCGCTTTTAATGAGTAAACCATAATGCAAAATTTGAGTAAACCCTTTCTTCGCCTTTTTTTAATGCCTTAGGTGTTCGAGGCATGGCCTTGTTCTTCCATTCTCATTTCTGCAACAAGATCTGCAAAAGCATGGGCCTTGCACCATTCGATCTTTCATCCAAAGAGAAAGATGCCTTGGATTATAATAAAAAATTGCTTGTAAGTGCTTGATGAAAACTTGTAATTAAGCTGTGGCTTTAGTTAACAGGGAACCTTGTAACACAGTGTATAGCTGGGACCAAGTAGATCTTTGAATGCTGGAATAATTTAAGTTTTGGATCTCACAAACCTGATTTGATGCTTGTTGCAAATTGATCTCAGTTTCAGCTAATTTGGTGGGAATGGGATTAGATGAAACACTTTGAATGAAATTCAGTCTGACAGTAAAAATGTCAGGGCTTGATATTTTGGTTGCAGTGTAGAACTTTTCAAAGCAAATACTTCAGTATACATGTGTATATTTATACCCTCTCTTTTGTAGAGGACTCCTAATAAACATCCACATTGGCTCGTATGGCATGCTTAGAATACACAGAAGGATTATTCACAGGACTTTTCTTGTTGATTTGCCAAGGAGTCTGCCCAAACGATTCTCCGTGGCACGGAGGAGAAGTGCGGCAGCAGCCGGGTGAGGACAGTGTCCGGCAGCCGGCCCCCGCTGCTCTTCCGCCTGTCCGAAAACTCCGGGGATGAAAGCATGAGTGATGTGGCATTTGACTCCCTGCCCTGCTCTCCCTCCTCGGCAACCCCTCACAGCCACAAGGTGGACATGCTCAGTGAGTGAGCCTCAGACATCACCTCGGGGGGGTTCCTGAACGTTGAACTTGTCTTACTTTGGTTTTGTCTTACTTTGTTCTTAAGCGCAGCAGCACTGATTTAGTCCAGGACACTTGTTCCTGGTGCTCCTCTTTGAGCAGAAATAACACTGGAAGTACTTCTATGTAGATAATTAATGCAAAACTAATTTTTCTGTGAAAAAAACAGCAGTAAAACAATGATATCTAGAGCTTTTTCATCAAGCAAATATTTTTTTCTCCTAGACTGGCCTGTGTTCAATGAAGTAGATAACTTGGATCAGCTTGACAACAAAAGGGTGAGTGTCTTTCCAACAGAAAATGAGCTTGCAGTTGCCTAATGAAATGTGTCTTTGTAGGACTTCCCAAAGGTTTTGTTCAGTAAAAGCACATAAAGGTGCTCTGCCTATTTTTATTGTTGCAGATCATTATTAACTCTGTGCTTTTGCTGTTTCTAGTAAAGGAAGAACATTTTATTTTAATATTTTAGTATTCATTATTTTGCCACCAGAAATTTATTTGCATCTGGTGTATTTTAACAGGTACTTAAAGCATGTGCCTGTTCCCCTGCCTGCATGTTGTGTCTTGGGTACTTGTGCCAACTGCTGTGGTATGAAAGCTAAAGAACCCCTATGGATTAGGTCTCTGCAAATATTGGTACCATGGGATGTTGGAGAACCTTGCCTGAGGAGATGCAGGAAGTTTGCAATGGGCATTTTCCAGTGCTGGGCCTTAGTGGCAGGGGCTGTCAGTTACTGATTTATCACTGAAGATTGAAAACTGTATTTAGTGGATTCTTGATTTGATAAAATATGCAAGTCCTTGATTTTTTTTTTTTTTTATGTATGTAAGGGAGAAGACAATCTTAGACAGTGCTTTCTGTATAATAAGTCCTGCTCCTTCTGACAGAGGTAGCAGAATCATTTTCATCCAGTATAACCATCCAGTATTTTTCATTGAAGCAGCAAAAGGTTGGCCCTGTGAGAAATGTCAAGCCGAGGTCCTTACAAAGTGTAATGCTAATGCTGTTCTGTTCTTGTCTTCTGTAGGATTTTGAAAATGGTGGAGACAGTGGATATCCCAGTGAAAAGAGAAGTGAGGCAGAAGATCTGGATCACAGAGAGAGGGTAAGAACCTGACTGGTATAGCAGAGTTGGGCCTGTTCATACTTAAGCTGTTTTTGTAGAAGAATCTTATTTTTTTATCCTTCCTGATCTAGATCTGATCCTGATCTAGACTTTGAAAAAAGAGGAAACAAAGAAATTCCCCCATGTTGCAAAACTACTTATTCATATTGGGAATGACACTCTTAGCTTAATTTCAAATATCATACTTGATTAGGTGTTGTTGTGTGGGTTTTTTAAGTATTGTGTATTGCATTTGGGAGGTGTAGCCATCTTCTTGTCATGTGGAATCCATGAATATGATCTGCTTTCAGACTTGTTTACCCTCTTAACTTTATATGACTTGAAACATTACAGAACTTAATGTTGTTGTCAGGTAATAATATGGAACTTTAGAATTCCTGTGGGTTAGTTGGTTACTCCTCTAAAATATGAATTTTTAAATAAATGCTTTTTGACCTGGAGATCTTACCAAGATATTTAATTAGAAGACAGGAAAGAGAATACTGCTTCCAAAGATACTACTCCCTTTGTCACCTCATTTTGGCAAGGTTTTTGTCATGGCATCTCCAGTTTACAGGATTAAAGCCCATGTGTGCCAAGTTCTTTATCATTTTGGTATGTTTGTTAATATATTGTGGTATCCGTGAAAGAAAAGGATCCAGTGGAAACAATTTTGGTCATTGTCACTATTAATTCTGCAGGATAGGAATAGTCTAGAGGGATAACTGGCACACATCAGTTGCTGCAAATTGAATGATGCAAATCTTTACATTAACGTAGGGCCATTCAAACAACAACCGGAGGCAGGAGTCTGATGAAGACAGTTTGGGAAGCTCTGCAAGGGTAAATAAAGCAGAAATGTTCACAGACTGAGTTTGCTGCTCTGCTTGTCCTTTGCTCCACTCATCTGCCACCTAACCACATCACTAAACCAGATGTCGGTTTCCCTTCCTTTTCAGCTACAGAAAATGTTTATTTAAATATCAACTTACCACTCTGTTATTTCCTTTTATGTTTCATCTTTATTTGCTCGTTGAAGAAGTACTGTGAAACAAATTGTTACCTCTGTAGTTGATCTCTGTCATAAATCAGTGATTATGCATGGGTTTCTCACTTAAAAACATAAATTATAGTTCTGTGGATTTTTTTCTGCCTGACTAAATTGTATTTCCTTTCTGCACCTTATTTTTGGAATTGCATCCTGTATGTGGTTGTATGATTTCTTAAAGACGTGGTGTTTGAAATAGATACACAGTGGAGAGAACTACTGCCACCTAACTGAGTTTGGAAAAACCAGACCTCGTACGTTTTTACAAAATAGAACTTCTGTGATAATTGGTCTTCGGTATAAACTTAAACAAATAACTGCTGTGAAAGGAAAGAAAAACCAGAGCTTTGACAACAATTAATTTCTGTAGATACAATTTTCAGAATTTCCTTTTAATTATTATATATTCCTGTTTCAGAAAACTGAAACATCTTTAACAGACTGAAGTTCTGTGCCAGTAACCTTTCCTGCTGTGTTTCCCCTGTGTACCTGCAAAGGCCTTAATTGTGATAGGATTGTTTTCAGCTACTGTTTCCCATTGACCCCTTATGTTGAAAAATTTCTTCTCATTTGGGTTGCTCCTCCTGAGGAATGCCAGTGCATGTATCTGCCTGTCCTCATCTGCATTGTTACGTGTCATTTTTCTAGAGTTCTAGAATGCAAACTGCATTGTAAGTGTTGTGAACTGAAGTTCTGGACAGAAAAGTATGGGTTTCATTTTTTTTGTGCACTGATAACTTCAGTGCTTGCAGTGGGACTATTCAGTTGCTTATTTTTGTAAGTAACTTTTTCTGATTCAAAACTTCAAGATGATTCTTTACTTCACTGCAAAGTGATGATGTTCGGATTGGAAATAGAGGGGTTTACTCCGTTTTTGTAATGAACAATAATAACCATTTATTCAGCTACTAACATGACTTTTGAAAGCTGTGTTTTAAAAGACAGTATTTACTACTGAGTAACAATATTAATGGGGGCTTTGATTCCTGGATGGTAATCCATATGGATGGGAATTTTAATTTTGAATGTAAATAATCATATATTTCATATTTCAGATCAGCGTGGAGAAATGGAATCTCTACAACTCTTCCAGAGTCCACATCCACAGACCGTCCTGTGTTGCCCAAGAAATTCAGAGGCTCAATGCACTAGAACTTGAAAAGAAAATTGGGAAGTCAGTCCTTGGAAAGGTAGGATGGCTCTACTGATACTGTTTTATCCAACAAGAAACATCTTGTATTTATGACTTACATAGAGGTGTTGCCCTGCATGCATCTATTTGTGCAGGTGAAAATAACACATCCATAGCTTTCTGTCACCTACCTTTGTTCTATAAGGGACATCTGAGTTCAGGAATCCGTGAATTCCATCTGCTTTTGGCCTTTGGACATCTGGGCTCCTTTGGGAAGAACCCTGCTGTTGTTAGTCTGCCTTTCCAGAGGCATCACACAGGGAAGATACAGTGGGATGGATATGGTGTGCCTGACCCACGTACCTTGCACATAGGCAAAGTTGAGCTCCTGAAAACTGGTAGCATGGGCTGACTCTTTTTACTCCAGACTATTCCAGATAATGCAAATGTGAATTAAGTTTGGGTTTATGTATGGCCTTAAGCCCACACCTAAAACATCTTTCTGAACATCCTGGGAGCCTTAGGTGTTCTCAAACCTTTTGGTGTGGGAGGAAACCTATTTTTCACAGAATCATTTAGGTTGGAAAAGATCTCTAAGATCACCGAGTCCAGCCTCTGACCAATCACCACCTTGTCAACCAGACTGTAACACGAAGTGCCATGTCCAGTTGTTTCTTGAACACCTTCAGGAACAGTGATTCCACCACTTCCCTGGGCAGACCATTCCAATGTTTAACAACCCTTTCCATAAAGAAATTCTTCCTGATGTCCAACCTGAATGTCCCCTGGTGTAGCTTGAGGCTGTCTCCTTTCATCTTGTCACAAGCTGCTTGGGAGAAGATGCTGACCCCCATCTTGCTGAGCCCCGTAACTATAGAGAGTGATAGGATTTCCCCTGAGCCTCTTACTCCAGGACATGCCTCTAAGACCTGGTGAAGTACGGGCAGAGGGGTTTTGAAGGATCAGATCCCTGCAGCATCCTGTGTCTCTCCTGTGCAATTGTGTCCAGGTTCACCTGGCCATGGTTCGCTACCATGAAGCCGGGCGCTTCTGCGAGAAGGACAAGGAGTGGGATCGGGAGTCGGCCCTGTTCCACCTGGAGCACGCTGCAGACTGCGGGGAGCTGGAAGCCATTGTGGGGTTAGGGCTCATGTGCTCTCAGCTGCCGCATCACATTCTTGCCGAGGTCACTCTGGAGGTATGGAAAATGCCAGAAAGCAGGACTGTGGTCCGTTGTAAAAATAACGTAAGAATAGCAGGAAACGGAGACAAAACAAAAACCATAGTTAGGTGTTCTGTAGCCTCTTCAGAAAAAATAATTACTTTGTAATTAAGGATTTGGACAAAACAGAGAAAAATGCCTCTTTCTGGTTTTGCCAGTAAATTACTGCATGCCTTTGGGAAGCTCTTGAAGCCACCTTTACTGTTCAGCTGCTTTGTTTCTTGTGGCTGTGCCAGTTTCTCAGACACACTGAACACTTGCTGACTTTGAGAAACTGCATTTAATGTTAGAGGGATGAAGGGATGGTTTTACTTAGAAACATGCATTTTAAAGGTTTTGTTTCCTTTACTAGGACACAAAGGAGAACAGAAATAAAGGATTTAATTACTTGCTGAGAGCGGCAGAAGCTGGAGACCGGCCTTCCATGATTTTGGTAGCAAGAGCATATGATACAGGTGTAAATCTTGGTGCAGACAGGTACTGTGCATGGCTGAGTAAGTTACCTTGGTGGTACTTCACTGAGGCAAGGCTGGGGCAACACTTTTTCTGCTGTTGTATTTTAGCATGTCCTTGTTATTTACCTGAGTTCTCTGTTTTGCACAACAGTGAAACTCTAAATTTCATCAGTGTCAAATAACATTAAACTTTTAATTGAAGTTCACTGAGCATTCTCAGCATGAAAATAACTGATTTTAAAGTATTTGTGAAACAAGACTCTGCAACCCCAGCTTTTTTCCTAAATCAGTTACTTTCACAAATACAAATGCCAGACCAAAACCATACAACTGGTAATGAAGCTCAGACTCTGGAGTTCAGCAAAACACTTCAGTCCAATACTTTCTCCTCTAATTCCTGCATAAAGTGACCCCAGCCTCATTTTGCTGTAGTGATCTAATGCTGCAGTGAGTCTTCATGAGAACATTTGCTTTCTTGGAGAGCAGCAAAGCTCTGAGAAGCCAGTACAAAATTGGACGCTGAATCTCCAATGCAAAATACATTTGTTTCCTAAGGGAACCCTCTTCAAATTTTTTTTTATTCCAGAGGCCAGGATTGGAAGGAGGCCCTGCGCTGGTACAACGCCGCGCTGAACATGACCGACTATGATGAGGGGGGTGAATACGATGGCACTCAGGATGAGCCCCGGTATCTGCTCCTGGCCAGGGAAGCAGAGATGTTAATGATGGGAGGGTTCAACCTGGATAAGGATCCACAGAGATCAGGTGAGGCCTCGTTTTGTTTCTGTTACCTATAATATTGCTTTTCCTTCCTTTCTCCCACAGCATGTACCCCAAAAATAGATTTCTTGCTTCAGCTGTTACAAAACATAGAGAGGGTCAGTACCTTCAGATTTAATGATGCTGGGTGTAACAAGGCTGGTAACAGTGAAAGAAGAGACCTTGGCAGTGACAGGGTAGTGGGTGGTGCCAGGTCCAATCTGTGGCACACTGAGTCACTGCCAGGCAACCTTCACTCCCTCAGAGGTTGCTCTTCTGGGTCACTCCCCTGGGCTGCAGGTTGCTGCTTGTAATTTGAGTTACACCCATGACTCCCATGCCCTACACAACATTCTCTTAGCTGCTGTGTAACGTGCGTGCTGGATGTCTGTCTTGGGGGGCTCCTGCAGGCTGATCCTATTTCCAGCCCTTCCAAATACACTGAGGAGCCATCAGCAGCCAGTTGCCTCACTTCCAGCTTGAAGAGCAGAAGCCAGATTCCCAGCTGGTGTAGCTCTGACACCATTAAAACACACCTATACATCTGGCCCTGCAGTTTGACCTCAGTTTCTCCTTTTGTCCTTTATTTGCTTCAGGCTAAAGCCATGTTCTTTCTTTACTCTGTCAACATAACTGATGCTGTTTCCTCTCTAGGTGAGCTTTACACAGAAGCAGCAGAAGCAGCCATGGAAGCCATGAAGGGCAGACTGGCAAATCAGTACTACGAAAAAGCAGAAGAGGCTTGGGCGATGATGGAAGAATGACACTGAAATTAAGCAGTTCTTGTATATAATTTTTTAATAGACCTGCTGCATTTGCAGCTAAAAAGATGTATTTTTATGTGATGTTACCAGTTTCTTTTTTTTGTATTTTCGTTTTATAATTTCCTGAGGGTAGAAATCTAAGTGTAAGTAGTATGTGGGGTGCCATAGCATACTTCTGTTTGTGTTTTAAAGCTGTAGTACCCACACACTTGGACCTTTTGTACTTTTTTTACCGTTAGAACTGAGGGGCCTAGTTTTCTTTTGACAGAAGAAAATGAGGCCTTCTTGTTCAGTTTTTACACGTCCTGTTTTTTACACAGCAAATGATCAGTTTACATTTTTCTTCTCCTCCCCACATGCAGAAAAACATTTTCCTAAATTCTCAGCATTTCATCATCATTTTTAGTGTGTCTCACCAAATTTGCACGTGAATGTAAATTTTCAGTTTATGGATGCAGCTACTGATGTTAATAAGTAGTCCCATTCTGTTTTGCTGACATTATTGGACACTGTTATTCTCAAATGAATTTCAGATGGAATCCTTAGTTTGGGGAGGGGTAGGGAAGATGGTTCAGATTGGCAGTGAGGATATTCAGGGTGGAATGCTTTATTCATTACCAGCATTGCATATTATACCATTACCAGAAAATCTCTCATGTTCCTGATGAGGTGAGGCAACCAGCTACCTCTCTCATTTTCACATTTTGCACCATCTAAAAGTTTAGTAGTATAAAATTCTACTGAGCTTATATTTGTCTAGTGATGTACAGTAGCAAGATTTGTAAAATATGGGTAATTTGAAGTTATTTTTACAGTGGCATCTCAAATCTCAGTGAAGCTAGATCATCTCACTTAAAATGAGAACACATTTTCCACCATTTCCAGATGGATGTTTGAAGAGGGTAGGAGATGTTGATTTGCCTATTTCTGTGTACAGAAAACAATTTATATGGTTTAAGTATATTTTAAAATGGTATTTTATCTGCAAATGGTTTCAAATGCCATTTAGAGAAGAATTGCTGGTTAGAAAGGGAGAACAGTATTATCCCCAAACACTTGAATTTTTGTCCTCTTTGTCTAACCCTAACTAGTGAGGGGAGGACAAATACCTGGTGGTGGTTGAATTATCATTGCATAGAGAAAAGTTTCTTCCAAATCCAGTCTTTTATTCCAAAGCTGCCGTGCATCTATATGGATAGTACAGAAGCTGTTCCTGTTCCTTGGTTGTGGTTAACAGTCATTTTGCAGGAGATTTAAGATGGAAGCTTCTGCCTCCTTGGCCTTAGAGTCTCCTGAGGTGTAAACTGATGTGCACAAGGGGCAGCCCTTGTGAAGTGCTGAATGACCTGTAATGCTCACCTCTTCAGCCAAGCTCTTTAAAGCAGGCTTAAGGCTAAGCAGGCTGTGAGATGATGCAGGATTGATGAGGATTTCTCGCATGCGTAGCCAAGGAATATTAATTTCCTGTAAAATGCAGAAACTGTTCAGGGAACAGAAGCCAGTTCTCTCTTTGCTCTGCAAGTGCCTGTCACTGGGATCAAATTGTGCATGCCATTTTCTCTTTTTTATGGCAAGTGGATGTTGAATTACTGCTTAGACAGTATCCAAGGGTGATGTCAATGACAACTGCCACTGTCTGAAAGGGGTGATCTCCTGGTGGTTAAGGGAGTGAGCTAGGAGGATTTGAATCCTTTCTAGGAGAGAAGGGAAAGTTAATCCTCAGTTGTTGTGCTTCTGGCTGGTGCCATAACCACCAGGCAGTTGTAGCTGTGAGAAGCCTTGCAGCACATGGCAGCATCTCTGCTCTGTACTGCAGGGGTTGTGGGAAAGCAGTGCCCACGGCCCTTTTTGTTGTTTTGAGAGTGAAGACGACGCTCTTCACCCATTAATGGAGGAATGTCTCAGTTCTAGATCTCGGTTGGTCTTAGGTAGTGAGGTACTAAAATGGCCAGATTTCTGGACCTAATATTTTTTGTACCATATAATGTTGAAATAGAACCAGAGTACTGCAATTCAGATGAATGTTTTCAATGCCTATCCAAAGTTCTGCTTTAGATGCCTAAAGCCTCTCTGGGATGTGGCTTTTTTTTCTATTTCAGTTCATAGCATTAAGGTATCAGCTGTCAGTGAAAGGTGAAGCCACTCACCTCTGAAGACAGTTGAATAGTCTGTTTTGTGCAGACCCTATATGGTGTAGGGACTAGAGCAAATTTAGACAAAAGGGTTTGTTTCCCTCATAAGGTGTTGATGCCAAATCTTTGAGATTTTTCCTTGAGAAGGAAGCATGTGTGACAACACCACTAACCATATAGGGAGGAGATTGAAAGTGCCTGTCCAAAATGTGCATGCAAGAGATGTAGGCTGTAATTATTGACATTTCTTGGTGTAGTTTAATTTGCTAAATTCAGTAGTTGCTAAAGTTGCCGTCAGCTCTGTGTAGATCTGGTATGTAAATGTGCACACAACTCAGTGCAAAAATTATTATGATTAATTCTTTGTTTGCAAATACTGCTTTTTAGTGATGAAGACTACCTTCTGTCCTAAGGTGTATCATATGATTTAGCCATACAATAAATGGGACTGTCAATAATATGAAAATGGAAATTGTTTACAGAAATATTCGCAACTTATTCTGTGACATTCTTTTGAAGGGAAAAACTATATATTTTAAAGACTTTTGCAATGATATTGCTATATGCTGTATTTTTAATCTATTCACAATGAATAAATAAAAATCTGTATTTTTAAAAAATGTGAAAATAAATCTGAGGCTCAGCCTGCCAGAACTTACCTGGGTTCAGTGTTTCCAGATGTCAGTGGGAATATTGCTTGGGTAAGGACAGTGAGATGGAAGCCTTTGTTTGTATGTCAGACAAGCAAATACTGCTTGCCTGCATCACTTAGTCCTCTCATTCACTTTGTCTGGGTTCATTCTGGCTAGTCAATAAAATTGTTCTTTTTGTCACTTTTCTCAGAGTTTTATTCATTGCATGTGGGCGTTTGCTTTTGGGGTTTTTTTTTGTTTATAAATTGCCAAAATTCAATCCTACTGTTGCAAGGTTACAGAAATCCTCTCTGTTGTTTGTATTATTCTATTCCTGATTTCCTTCCCTTTCAACAGTCAGAAGTAACTAACTGGGAGGAAATTACTAGATGTGTAGCAACTAAATCTGTTTTCCTCCAGAAAACAAAATGGTTGATGTGCTCCCTGAGTTGCATTTGATTACACATGTGGTGTCTGTAACTCATGGAAGATAAAATGTAAGGACTGGGGGGCTCATTTGCAGGATGCTGCAGAGGCCTCCCTAAGCCTTTAGCTTTTGTTTAGTCCTGAGAATGGGCTGGAAATTCCTGGGCTCTGTGATTTTTCTGAGAGGTTTTTGTCGTGGCTACGCTATCTAATGATAAACTGTCATCTTGCTATGATTTATTTCCTTTTCTGTTCAAGAATAATCTGTTGGATACAAGCCCTTTCAAGCTGTTAAAAATGGAGCTCTTGCTGTTGCTTGGAACTTACTATACCTGTGTAGTTTAAATAATGTGAAATTGTCCTCTGGCAAAAGCACTGTGAAATAGCAGAATTTCCTAACAAAAAAAGCACCACCTGGCCCTCTGCACTCTAGAATCACTAAGATGAAAAATGGTGAAATTTGGCACTGCTATAGCTTTATAGCCTGTATAGTTTTTAGATAGAGCTGCTGTCACAGAGATGGAGTGTTTGGCAAGTGTAGCAAAGTAAGAATAGCATTCTTCAGAAACCATGGAGATAGCAAACTTACAGTTTATAAAGTGTAAATAAGAATATTGCCTGTTTCTTAATTACTGGTCTGTGGGACTGATTTGGATCTCACTCTCTTCCCCACAGATGTAATCTCACTCAGAGCAGAATGAGTGCTGACAGAGCCAGGTGCAGTTACAATGGGTCAAATCAGGACTTCTCATCTGAATTTGGACAGGCAGAATTTCATTTGATCCTCTCAGGATGGATGCAGGGCGGTGCTGCCAGGGGTGAGTCAGGGTGTTTTCAGGTTTAAGTTCAGGAATATCTCTCAGTTGCTCCTGCTGATGGACCTGACTCCTGTGTGGGGACAGCTCAAGGGTTTGTACTTGTTGGGCCTGGCCCTTAGCCTGGAAGTGTTCAATACAAGTGTTGGGTCCTTGCTGTTCTCTGGCTAATTCCTGTGCCAGGAAAACAATGTAGTGAGGCTGGTAGCTTGTGTTAACAGTTTGAGTTCTCCTCCACATTAATTCTTTTTTAATTTGGAATAGGTCCTGTAAATTATAGCTGACATTGCACAGGTGAGATGAAAAAATTGGTGACTCAACTGCCACCCCCACGGGACAGCCCGTGCCCCCTGTGTCACACGTGGCTGGTGTGAATAATCCTGGGTACACAGGCTTCCTTTGGGGCTCAGGAGAAATGTCTCTGTGGCCAGGCACAGAAACATTTCAGGGACAGAGGCTGAGCTCAGCTGTGACAGGGCAGAAAAGCACTTTTCAGGAGGGTGTTGGTGCCTCTCACTGCCTGGGCAAAAGGACCTGTGGGGCTGAGCAGCCCGTGCAGCAAGGAGCAGTTTGTAGTAAGTGTTCCGTGCAGCCTCCTGCACACACAGACACGCACACATGCTGGGAGACTGCTAAAGCTGACTCTTTGCCTAAACGTTTCTGCCTGAGCAGGTTGCAGGTGATTTGCTGTGTGAAGCCAATTCAGGTCTGCCTGCCTCCTCTCCTCCCTGAAACTCTCCTGCTGCACTGCAAAGTCAGCTTCCTCTGTTCTTAAAAAACCCCACATTCTGCAAAGGCACTGAACCGAGGGTGTGAAACTGCAGCAGCACTGGAGGAGTTTGTTCGTGTTTACGTATGTGTGCTGTTCTTCCTCAGTACTTGTAGGCAGTGAATGAAATTTTTAGCAAGACTGTGCAGTGCTGCAGCCTCTCACAAGGAGAGTGGTGAAATGCAGGCACAGGCTGCCCAGAGAGGTGGTGGATGCCTCATCCCTATCAACATCCAAGGTCAGGTTGGATGGGGCTCTGAGCCACCTTATCTGGTTGAAGATGTCCCTGCTCACTGCAGGGGGTTGGAGTATCAGACCTTTAAAAGACACTTCCAACCCCAACCAAACCATTCCACGATTCCATGTTCAGCAGGTCCCTGGAAAGAGAGCTGGCACCGCCGGGTGCTGCAGGGACAGGCTGTGGGAGGTGCCAGGGAAAAGGGTTGAATGATGCTATCAGCAGGGCTCCAGCAGGTTTGTTTTCTCGATCCTGTTTAAATGAAATGCCACAAGGACAGAATTAAATCAGGCTGCATTAAGGCTTTGTGGCCTTACTGCAGAGAAGCTGGAATTTTTCTCCAAATACAACCCTTCAGTTGTAACTAAGTGGTGAAAAGAACATTAATTCTTTAAGAAAACTTACCAGATTTTCAGGCAAAATGTGGCCAGAGACTCCCAGGGGCACGTTCATGGTGCAGCTGAGGTGTGCTACCACCCCTTTGCACAGGTGTACTGACTTACTGCCGTGCTGGTCCCTGTGCTGTAGGCAAAAGAACAACCCCCCCCCCCGCTATAAACTGCTGACTTTTGACTGTGCAGATTCAGCGAGCTGCGGCTTTGCGACGGAAAATTAAAATTTTAGAACTTTTTTTTTAGGCTTTCGGAGGGGGTGCCCGGGCGATGCCACACGCACCCCGCAGGCGGCTGTGCCGCTCCGTGCTATCCACGTGGCAGCGGGCGCGGCGCGGAGGGCTCGGGCACAGCTGCTCCCTCCCGCCCGTCCGTCCGTCCCTGGGTGCATCCCGCCGCTCCAAGTGCCGCTGCTTGGAGACGGGCTGAAAAGGAGCCCCGCATTTATTTTGCGGGTACAAGGGGAGAGGGGGTGCTGGGGACGGAGAGGTGCGGGAAAGAGCGGGGAAAAAGCTGTTCTGGGCTAAAACTGTCGCCGTGGAAGTGACTTTCCAGCGTGGTAGCGTGGCCGAGCGGTCTAAGGCGCTGGATTAAGGCTCCAGTCTCTTCGGGGGCGTGGGTTCGAATCCCACCGCTGCCATCCGCGCTTTTTTGCGCCGCGGGCCGGCGCCACCGCCCCCTGGCGGCGGCGGCGGCCGGGAGAGCATTGTGGGTAGGAGGAGGCGCCGCGTCCCCACGTGCCGGCCCGGGGGCCACCAACATGGCGGCTGCCTGAGCGCTGCCCCGCCGCCACCG
>VXAZ01009370.1:2695552-2738346 GCA_013399875.1 Gymnorhina tibicen | reverse complement strand
GGCGGCCCCGCCGGTGCTGCCAGGGCCCGCAGCCCCGCGCCTCCCGCCCGCGAAGGGCGCAGCGCACCCGCCCCGAAGCGCAGCGGCTGCCCCTGCCTGGCACCGGCTGTGCGGGGCTGCAGCCCGGCCCGGCCGTCCCGCCACGGGGGATTCGCTTCGTCCCCGCGGTCAGGGCGGGTTGGGCGGCTCGCTGTGGCCTCTCCGCCGGGCTCCCTTTCCCGCAGCCCTGCGCTGCCAGGCTGCCGTGTCAGGAGAGGGCGGGCGCCAGGAGCGCGGAGCCGCGTCCGGCGGGGAGCGCTGCCCGCGGGGAGCACGGGACGGGCACCGCGACCTGCCCCGGGAGTGTGACACGGCGGCGGGAGTGACCCCTGCCCCTGGTAGCGCAGGCCTGGCACGTCCTGTGCCACACGAGTATTGAGGTGGTAAAAAAGGGTTTATGCTTGATGCATAATCTGTTAAACCCCAAAGGTTTGCTTCGGTGACATCACCTCCACAGAGAGGTCCTGGTGCAGAGGAGCCCTCTTGGGTTCGCTGCCAGAGGATGACTGTGCAAAGCTGCTTGCAGACGAGGAGAAAATGAAGCAAGTAATTGGGTCACAGTGGTAATTACCATCGATGTATGGAAGGTGCTTCAGCTTCTTTTTGCAGCTTCCATTTCAGTGTGTGTGCCATGGGCCACCCTGAGCGAGAGGGTTGCCGAGAGCCCCTTCCGGAGGAGTCCAGGTGCCAGAGTTAGTTGTGGTAGTGATTCAGGAGATGGCACTTTTCCCACGTTGCTGTTTCATCATTTATACTTTCAGGCACTGATGCAGCAGGAAATCGTGGCCTTTCCTTGGCACTGCATGATTATATGAAGAATATTTCAGGTTTCAGTGTTAGCATTTTGGGGGTCCGTTATTACTGACAAATTTAGGTAGGAGTGAAATACTGGAGCATTTCTTGCAGGCCTGACTAAAAGTCTGTGTGGCAAACGATGTGCAGATTTGCAATTTATCTTCTTACAGTTATATTCAAGTCTTTGGTAATGAAATTTAATTAAATCTCTAATACTCAAATGCCCTTTTAAGTTTTGAGTTAGATGCAGGATTCAGTCGCTTCATCACTTGATTTTTACAGTTCTTTAACCACAACCATTTTTCTTCATTGGTTCTAAATTGTTGGTGTTACAGGCAGCCAATGAGCAGTTTCATGGATTGGTCCTTGCACTGGTCACTTTGCAGGAGAAATGAGAAGATTTATATCTCTTGCCCTCATGTGAGCTGTTCTAAAGTTTAATGATTCACACTAATAACTCGCATTATACTTTGATTTGCGTCTTAAAGGAAAGTCCCTCTTAAAAGAAAACAGTTCTACCAAAAGAAGTTTGAACCTGCTGACCATGTTTGCTGTCTCTTAGTGTTTGATTCCATTCTGTAACTCTTGTGGTATCATAAATATATGTATATGAGAAATGTGGAAATTAACACCACTCTGTATATGTATCAGACATAGGATTGTGTCTGCATGCCTTCATTCTGATTCAGAGGATTTCTTCCAGTTGCATGAGTATTATAAGTTGTGCTGGGACACACTGCTTCCTATTTATAGATGTGTCAGTCTCACTTTCCAGTAAAAGGATCTGTAGCCATGCTTTGTCTTTACAGGACTAAGAAAAAAATGTAGTTTCTGTAATACAGCATTTTCCCTGAGTAGTGACAGGTGGATTCACAAAGAGATTTTGTGTATAATTGCATAGACAGCGCTCAGTGAGGGACCAGAGACCAGGTCCTTCAGGCTGAGTTTCTGTGTCCCTCCTTAGCCCAGGGAATCTTAATTTCTCTTCTCAAAAGTGAAATAACTTTCTCAGAAGAGAGAGAACAAGCCTAGCAGATACTTGGCACGCGGGCTGTCAGGAGGGGAAGGGTGGTTCCCGGTTCTCTCGGGGGTGTGAGGAAGGAGGGTTTGGACCCAAGTGTCCCTCCTGTTGGGTGTTACTACATGTCCTCACACATCTTGGGCATCCTCCCATCGTCAGCTCTGTGCTGAGTGCAGCCTGCAGTTGTTCCATGTCGTGCAGAGCTGTCAGGTGTTGGGCCACCCAGGGGACGTGAGCGGGGAGAGCAGAAATGGGACTGACAAATCTCATTTCTTTAAAACATATTCGTGTGTATTTCTGGGAAGATCTGGGTGCCCGATCGCAGAAAACACTGATACCAGTCAGATATCACATACTCGGGGTTTTGCTCACAGCCCAGCCTGTGGCTGAGGTACTGGCTTTTTGCTGTGAAGGTGTTTTGCATTTCTACAAAATTATTTCAGCTAGGAATCGGAAACACTACGTCATAAATTTTCAAATACATATGGTAGAAAGACCCTGGGATATGCTGGTGCATGAAGAAATGGAAAATGCCAGCTCAGTACTGGGAGGGGCACTTTTTTGGTAGCAGAGAGTCTGTAAGTGAAAAATATGGAATCATATTTCTAGATGGAATGGCAGAGACAGTGCAAGCCTGAGTGGATGTTAATAACACTCGTATCCAGAATGTCCAGCCTCTCAGAAAGGTTTCTTAGATAACTGTGTGTACATTAATGTGATATTTGAGAAGCCTGCATGTCAGCTGAAATATACTGAGCTGCCTGAATTGTGTGGTGGCTTGAGTATTTGAAAAAAATGCCACTGTCCTAGATGTAACATGGATGCTGGGTTCCTTCTTTCCCAACTGCTCGGTTCCCAGCTGATCCTGGATGCTGCTTCTTTCTCTTTCTCTTCCTCCATAGGAGGTCCAGCAAAGAAGCAAGCTGTCCTCAAGGAGTAAGGACAGTGAGGGAGAGTTCCTGGCCACAAATCTTGTTTCTTTGCCTGATCGTCTTTGTTGTTAAAACTTTCCTTGGTCAGTTTGTGAGAGGTCTTATTTTTTTATGCCTCTCTTGACCAGTATTGGCTGATTAACAGTGTCTTAACATTGTTGCAGTGGCATCCCAAATAATTTGTAAACCCTTTTGTTTGATTTTGGCGGGGAAAAACTATTGTTGCTTTAGCTGAGAGATCATTTTTTATTCAGAGGTCTGAACCAGGCACGACACTGACTCCAGCACTGGATTGAACATAATGAACTTTTGTTCCAGAGTATCCAGTCCCGAGTTAATATCAGAGTTTATTTTCACTGCAGTTGGTGTAGTTACGAAGGAAAATCTGCTGTTCTGCTGGTTTTGGAGGACCCCAGGAAAGGCTGAGGGATGTGTTCTGGAGCTCTCACTTAGCAGTACAGTCCGAAGAGTGGCAGGGCAGGAGACAAGGCTGCAGTGTGGCAGGGACATGAAATCAAAGTCAGGGTATTCCCAGACAGGAATATCCGAGCCAGTGGTGCTGCAGGGCCAGTTGTGGCTGGAAAACAGCTGCTACCTGTGTGTTACTGTTGCACCGTGTATAAAAGATACACTTTATGCAAGTGCAAAAGGCTGGCTTTCCCTCCCTGGGGCGCTGGGTCAGGGCTTTCGTAATAGCTGCACCTTCCACAGAAGTTAGAGCAGTTTACCTAGTTTTGAGACATTCACTTGTCTCTGTAATTTTGTGGCCTTCGCTCAAGATTGTTGAGTATTAGGGACCTGTTCATGCAAACACATCCATTCCTTCAAAATACAGACTAAACAGATTACCACTGAAAGGAACCAAGTTAACTTGAACAATGCTCTAGGCTGCATGTGGTATGTGACACAGATGAAATGATTCATATGACATTCCTGTTTTCTTTCAGGTTGTGCCGAGGAATAAGCCAAGAAAAAGCTTTGTTTTATCCTAGCATGGCAAATGAAGAAGATGATCCAATTATACAAGAGGTAAAAGTGCGTTGGTGGCAGCAGTGATTGTACATGAGAATTTTTTATTACTACAATTCCCACTGTTCTTACACTGCTGAAACAATGTGTCATCAACATCAGTGGTTGTCTTATAACCGATGGCTGGCTCTGTACAAAGAATTATGTCTTGTGGGCCACATATGTGGTCACGGTATCTTTTTGTCAGAATACTCTTGTCCGTGTTGGCAGATGCAGCTCGGGTTTTTCACCCTTTTTTAATCTGTCCATTATAGAAGAGAAGGTGAGGAATTTGCTTCTACCACTGTGTGCTTCCAGTGAACTCCATTGCATGTCTCTGGGAGCTGAAAAGATTGGAATGGCTTTGATGAGTTAGTATCTGTTAAACATGGAGCTACAGCGTTCATGCCTTCTGCTGAAGGAAGGAGTTGTGTTCTTAGTCTGTGTTCTTCAAAGGACTGCTGTGTCCCAAGAAGTAGCCACAGTGCCTTGTCACTTGATATCTGAGTTTACACACCAGAAGTACAGGGAAGGCAAGTCCATAGAAGGTGAAAAGCCATGAGAAAAGGAGTGGCAACTGTCAGGAGTGTATCTAAAATGGCAGCTTCTATATGTTGTGTTCATGGAACATCTGTGCATTTTCAGTTCTGATGGCCAAATGCAAGTATTGAACCAGATTGAGGATGTGGGTGTCTCTTGTCTAATTTAGAAGGATTTTATGCCAAAATACCAGTAACAAACTTACCTTTCAGTCATGTTGCCACAGTGAGAACTTCCTCCTCTTTCTATAATTGTGATTAACAGATTTGCCTCAGTCCTTCGGAGGAAAAAAAATTCCTCTTTTACATTTGTTTGCCAAGTTTCCTTAGACAGGAAAAACACAGCTAGAGCCGCTGTCTGCTGTTCTTCATAGTGGGGTTTTTAGGTTTGGTTTTTAAAAAGGCCAACTGCAGAATTTCATGTCAAAGTCAGCAGAGAGGAAACTTTTGACAGGAGAGTCACGAATCTGTTTTATATTAGAGTTTGTAATGAAAAGTTAATGTTGTCAGTATTTGAGCTCTAAGGGTTATACTTTTATTACACTTGGCATCTGATGAAAGTTGTTTGCTTTGCTTTTTAGATTGACGTGTTCCTGGCCAGAAGTCTACTGGAGAAGCTCTATCTGTTTCAGGTATTTCAGTTAACTTTTATGCAGTGATAGTTTGTTTAAAATAAATGCAAAGAGCATAACTTTCCTTAATGCTTCAGTCTGCCAAGGTGTTGGATATAGAGAACCTGTGTGGGTCTCAGTTCGGAGTAGGGAGTGAGGCTGGCTGGTGATGGGCCTGTGGGTGTGCTGGAGGCATGGCAGCTCCAGCAGGATGGGAGATTTCACTGGGATCACACTGAGGACCACACTGTCCTCTCAGCATTCCCAAAGGGCTCGGAAGAGAGACCCATGTGGCTAAACCTGGATCTGCTCTCCTGACCAGCAACACGTGGCCTGTACTCTCTGAGCTAACACTTACTTGTATAAACGCACAGATATTGTATTTCTAATAACTCTACAGAGAGTTAATGCTGAGGGATAAGGTTTTATTTTTCTGCTGGACCGTTGTGTGGGGATTATTTCCCTGTGTTACAGGTTACTGTGGTGTGTGAGGGGCAGGAAGAGGGTTGTGAAGTGACAAAAGTGGAGGGCTGGGAGGAAAACAACAGACTTTCTAGGTCATGCTCCTAAATCCCCTGATGACTCACAAATCAGTCAGTTAACTTCTTCTCTTGGTGTCTTGTCTCTGAGATCTGGCAAGTGGATTTGTGTGTGAGGGGACAGGGGAAATTGAGTTAATTTCTGTGAAATTCTTGGATCTTTAAAAGAAGAGGGGTGTATGAAATGATCTGTTTTCCAGTATCCCATTCGCCCAGCTTCCATGACCTACGATGATGTTACACATTTATCAGCGAAGATAAAACCAAAGCAGCAAAAGGTTGGTCATCATTTGAGTCCAGTTTGTAAAAGCTGTTTTATGATGTGCAGAATGTACTTAAGAAAAGCACATTGTGCTGCTGAGCTGTTCTAACCATGCAGCTACTTGCAGGACCAGATCTCTGCGCTTGAAGGTATGAGGAGTCTTTTATTGTGTCTGTAAGGTAGAGTTTAGAATAAAAGTAGTTTATAAATCATGGTGGTAAAGCCACTATTTTAATAGGAAACAGAATCACTCAGGGAAATGTAGTTACTAATGCTAATTCAGTCTGTGGATGCTTGTGCAAATTCAGCTTGATTTAAAAGGTCTTTCCAGTATTCAGAGAAGGGTGGAAGAAGGATTGAGCCTTGGAGCCATCCTCTGTCTTTCAGTGTCAGTGCAGGTTTTGATTTCTCTCCTGCCTGGCAGTGAATCATCAGGAGTCCTTCTGAAATCACTGGGGCTGTACAGGTAAAGTATAGCCAAAGCCAGAGTGTCATTGCACTTGCTTGCAAATGTATCCCAGAACTCTGGCTATTATTTTACACTGCCTTATTTAAAAACTGCAGCAGTAGATGTCTGTGTTACTAGAATTTGGTTCTGGGAAATGGTTAAGGAAAGAGCTTCAGTGAACTTTGGAGTTAGGATGCCTGTTGTGTTCAGGAAGTCTTTTATTAAAATCAGCAAACATTTGCACTGTAAGCCCTGTGCAGACCTTTGTAAATATGCTGTCTCATCCAGGGACTTGAAACTAGTTCACTTTATGAATAACATAAAGGGGAAGAAAAAATAAGACAGTAGCTGTGATACCCAAATTAATAAGGGCTTTGGCACACCTGAAGAAGAATATGTACTGTATTGTCATAGTATAGAAATATTATGGAGGAGAATGCTTATTTTTGGACATTTGTCTGAAGTTTAAAGTTTAAGTGGTGGTAATAGTTCTCCTTGTACCTAAAGGCTTGGAGCTCGTTACAGTGCTCTGACAAGGGAAAGCCAGGAGTAACTGAAGTCGGTGCTGAGTGCTGTGGTCTCGAATTAACAGAATCGAGGCCTTTGCCTCTGAAGAGGAAAGAGTTACTTCGTATTCTTGGTAGCCAAACCAGAAGGAAATACATCTTAAGAGAGATTCTGAATGGTTCCTTGGTGATGGGGAGGCTTGAAGGAGATTGCTTGTGCACCTGATCTGTGCTGATAAGTAAATTAGACTGATAATGTAGTGGAAGGTGTCCAGCAAAGTGAAGGTGTATTTCAGGGCTGCCTAAAGAACTCTGTTTTTTCTGATCCCATTCATTTACACAGGAGTTTGTGTATCTCCAGCTTGTTGTTTAAATGACCTCGTTGTACCAAACCCATCTACGTGCTGCTCATCTCCGTGTGGGAGATTTGCCCTGTGGATTTGAACGATGCTGCTTTATGTACTTAAATCTGCTGTAAACCTGTGGAAATGCTAGAAGGTGTGGGGTTGGGTTTTAATTGATGTGTTTGGGGTTGTGCCATGGTGATTAGGTGTCTTTCCTCTGATATTCTTTAGGTTGAACTTGAAATGGCCATTGATACTTTGAACCCTAACTACTGTCGCAGCAAGGGAGAACAGATCGCTCTCAACGTGGATGGCACATGTACAGATGAAACAAGCACCTATTCCTCGTAGGTGTTCTCTTTGCCTTCCTCTCCTTTTCGGGGGGAGCACAGATATCTGTATGCCCACCAGTGGCTGTACAGTCACAGGGGCTGCTTTGGACACTGTTCTGTAGCAGGTATTCTTGGGAGTAACCCGCGTTTTTCGCGGTGCATCGTGAATTTGGAGTTGCAGACAGAAGCGATGGATATTTATCTGCTGCAGTTTTTCAGAGTCCATTTTGAGAACTGGTCGTTTCAGACCTTTAGCACCTGCATGCCACATTGCCTGTGGAATGCCATCTCACTGCCCTCCTCTATCTGCAGGAAGCTGATGGACAAGCAAACTTTCTGCTCTTCCCAAGCTGCCAGTAATGTTTCCCGCTATGCAGCTGCTGTTTATAAAAAAGGTAAGTTTCTTTTGCCTAACCCTCATCAGTGAAACATTTCAGTGTTGATATAAGACCTATTTCATCTTTTTTTCTGGCCTAGGTTTTAATTGACTGATGGGTCTTTAGAGAAAGGAAAATTTTCCCTATCAATGTCCCAAGAGTCCTCGAGTAGGTGTAGCAAAATTGTAAATATCATACAAGAATGCCCTGGGTTTGTAAACACCTCCAGAATCTTCATCGTGGTGGCCTGAAATAATAAACATTTGTAGCATGAATTTATCATTATTATTTATATTGCTTTCTTAATCTGAGTTTGTCTGTCAATCTCCTGTTCAGCACTTTTTGTCCCTCTCTTGACTGCCCAGGCCATCACAGAGTTTTGGTCTGGTGGTCATTTGACACGACAATATGTAGATTGTTTTCAGTGATGACTATTTTACTCGGGGTCTTCTGTACTATGGGGCAAGCCTGAGCCAGAGTGTGGCTCTCTACAAGATCTGGTTTCAACACAAAAGGCAAAATAACAGAAACATGTCTTGGTCTTTCATATTCCCTTGAAATCCTGAGCACTGGATGAATTTTTCACTTCAATCCCTTTCTACATTTCGATATATTAAATATTTATGCTCAATTGAAGCTGTGGCTTTACAGAGACAGGGAGATAATGAAAAGTTGTGTCCTCGTGCAGTGGAAAAAATCAATTTTAACCAGCATTAATTCTCTTTTTCAGGTGAACTTCATTTGACTCCACTACATGGAATTCTTCAGCTGAGGCCAAGCTTCACCTACTTGGACAAGGCTGATGCAAAACACCGAGAAAGAGAAGCTGCTAATGAAGGTAAATTCCCCACAGCTGGGTTGTCTCTGGGGGGGTGAGATACAAGTTCTCTCTGTAATTTGACCCATAAGAGTCATTCTGTTCTGAAGGTGTTTATTCTAACAACACAGTCATTATTAGGCCATTTCTCAGATTATTTCACTGATCTTGGGGTTTTTTATCTAAATGCTTTTGTGGGCACAGCGTGGGGGATTGGCAGAGGTGCTGGGTAGTGACAAAGGGTAGCGGTGAGGACTGTGTCACCCCTGCCACTGGAAAGGTCCTGGCAGCAGGGTGTGCTATCACAGGAGCACTGTGGTGCTGTCACCACATGGGTGATGGGACGGCATCGTTTGGCAGGCTGGGAGTGAACCCATGCATATGGAATTCTCAGTGTGCTTCCTTCCTGCATGGGCCCCCCAGACTGGCTTTGGCTCTTTCACTGCAGTGCTGTGTTTATTTTTGTATTTTCTGGCAGGTGGTGATTCATCCCAGGATGAAGCTGAAGATGATGTTAAGCAAATTACTGTATGTCCACATTTTCCTTTTTATGCCATTCAGGCAACAGTTCACAAGAAAACTTGACAATTCAGAGCCAAGTGAAAGGACAGCAAAGCTCAGCTGGTCCTGCTGACCCTGGGCTTGGGAGGGGGAGGCCAGGTGGGCTCGCCCCTGTTACACAGGCGTGAAGATGGCACTGAGAGCAAGGGGTGAATCACTGGAGCTAGGGCCCCTAGCTTGTTACTGATATTCCAGATAAATAATGCAGGGGTTTTTCCAAGGGTTTTAGGGCTGTGTTGAATGATGCCCAAATCTTGTAGGTCCGATTCTCCCGCCCTGAGACCGAACAAGCTCGGCAGCGACGTGTTCAGTCCTATGAGTTCCTGCAGAAGAGACAGGCAGAAGAGCACTGGGTTCACCTACATTATTATGGCTTGAAGGTAGGTGTGTGCTGGCTGCTGAGGAGGCTGCCTGGGCCTGAAGGCTCAGCCGGGTCTAGAACTGTTTTTAAATCCGGGCCCATGGGCATCAGGGGATCACCAAAAGATAATGAAGAGGTCTGTAGGCTGGAACAGACCCTGCAGTGCTCCGTATCTCCTCTGCTGGGTAATGCTTTGGGGTCTCCACTCTTTAAAACTGAGAGCTGGACGAACATAAAGGGGGGGTCTGAGTGTAAGAGTCACTCAGGTGTTGGATTGTGAACTGGACTTTGTGAAAGACTTGGGAAACCCATTCAGTCAAGTGTGAGCAATCCTGTTTGGCTGACTTGTGCATGTCTCTCAGGAGGTTTCAAAGGCACAGCAAGGGAAATGTTCCCATGTCACACGAGCATCGTTCAAGGAAGTGAAAGCAGAACATCAGTTAGCGAGGTGGAACACTTGAGTGGTGCAATAATGACAGGGTGGTCATAGATTGGAGTGAGAAATCCAGCTCTCTGGCAGTTTGTGTAGTTTCAGTATGTGATAGTGACTCTTGTTCTTTCCCTGTCTCCAGGACAGCCGTTCTGAACACGAGCGCCAGTATTTATTTAGTCAAGGTCATGGCCTTGCTGAAAACACGGAATTAATTAAATCTCCCAGGTAATGGTTTGGTGGTTTCCTACAGAAATGGCACTAATTAGTTGGGATTGTTTTCAGAGTAATAAGCAGGTATATTCTTTAAAAATCTGCTCTTTGAAAATCCTATTCATGATAAAAGTTGAGTTGTTTAAAAAATGACGGAAACAAACTAGCTTTCATCTTACTGAGGTTGCTTTCTTTGTTTCCCTATACTCTTGAGATTAAAACCTCTTGTTTTCACTTGGGGTTGTAGCGTCTTGTACGTTATCACAACCCTACATTATTTGGACTGTGAGTACTGCAAAGGAAAATTAAAACAAAAGCTTTTTGTGGTTAATATAAATTAATACTCTGAAGCCAATCACTTTTATTGTTAGCAAATCTTATAAAACTTCCTTTGTGATTTGTGGGGACAACTGAAACTACTTGAAAAGCTTTTGTGTCTGTTTCTTGGTGACTACAGCTCTACAGGAGCCTTCCACGATGCAGTCAGTGTTCCCCTGTCATCTGAGACAGCCATGGCCCAAGTAATAGTGAAGTGGCAGAGTCTGGCTCTGGTTCATGGTGTGGGCGTGTTTTTCTTAATGTTTAACACCAGTGGATCAGTGATAGGTGTTCTGAGGAGTCTTTTGGATCTGATTCTTTCTCACATACACTGGTAATTGCATGGGTGGGTCAGGGGTTTTGCTTGGTGCTGGCCCAGTTCTCTCTGTGGGACTTCATGTGACCCTGCTGACTGCTGTCAGAGCACCTGTGTTTAATGTATTTCCACTGCAGATCCTCTGTTTGGACACCTCTGCTGTACAAAAGAGCTGGGATTCTGACTCACATTTACTTCATTCCTTCTCTTTGGGCAGATGAATGTCAGTAGCTTTTACTAGTTCTGAATTTACAGAGGAGATGGGAGTGGAAAGGAGAGCTCTTTTCAGGTTGATGTTTGTTTTATAGATTTACACAAGCAGGTTTAGTCTGAGTGAGAAATTACTGTACTTAAACCTGGGAAGTCCCAAGACAAGCTTTTTAAAGGATGTGTTCCCTTTTCTTCTAGTGAATATTTAATGATGCTGATGCCTCCAAGCGTAGAGGAAGAGACGTAAGTGTTTGTACATAGTGTTCAAAGTCCACATTGGCTGGATGCTCTTTTTCATGGGCTGCAAATCTGTTTGTTTATCTGCAGTGACAAACCAATGGCTCCAAGCAATGTGCTTTCTATGGCCCAGCTGAGAACTTTACCCCTTGCTGATCAGATCAAGATCCTGATGAAGAACGGTTTGTAGCTTTTGTAATACATTTGCACTTCACTTTGTGACTTCGAGTTGCCTCAGATAAGGTTCCTTCCCCAGTGTTACCAGTTCTGTCACCCCACCAGACAGACTGTCAGGCTCTCTGATTCTCTGAGGAATCTAAATCCCAAGCCTTTCCTTAAAAAGAGCAGTGACAGCTGATCTGACTGCTGATACACTTGCCATCAATTTACTCTTAGAAAATTTTCTAATTTGATGATAGCTTTGTGGATACACTTATTTCAGCAGGTATCTCCTGGAATGTGGGGTCTGAGCATGTGCAGCCTGCACTTTGGCATTTTCTGGGAAGCTTTTAATGATACTTCATGAGTGTCACCTAGGAATTTTATTTTGTCTCTTCAGGGTTACTCTCTGATGAGAGCAAGTCCTGAGAATTTTTCCTGCCTTGTCAGGTATCTCCGCTTACAGATATTGCCAAAGGCATAGATTTTTAAAAAATTATTCTTTTATTAATACATTAATTTGTGACCAGTTCAGCCAGTCAACTCTGACGCAACACTAGCAGGTACTTTTAGAACAGACGACGCCTACAGCACAGGGCGGGGGGTAATGAGTAAAACTTAGGCTTCATTTCTTTCCCCAAGATAAATCTTTGCCCCGCGAACACCCCGAATCCCGGTTCCCGGGCGCCTGAGCCGTGTCTGTGACTCTGTGCTTGCCTTGCAGTGAAGGTGATGCCGTTCGCCAACCTGATGAGCCTGCTGGGCTCGGGCACCGACCCCACGGCCGTGCTGCGCTGCGTGCAGCAGGTGGCGCTGCTGGTCCAGGGAAACTGGGTGGTGAAGAGGTACGGCCGGGCTTTGTCCCGGGAGCGCGCCGGGAGCGCGCCGGGAGCGCGCCGGGAGCGCGGGCTTTGTGCGCGCCCGTGCTCGCGGCCCAAAACACCCGCGCTCCCAACTCGCCAGCTCTGCAAACCTTGGGTTCCGTGCTGCCTGCGCCTTAGTGCCGCCGGCTGTTCGCTGTCCAAAGGGTTGCCGTGGGAGGATAATGCCTTAGTGCCGGCCCCAGGTGGGGTTATGGCTGAGCAGTGATGCAGTCTGGGTTGGTGTCTTGAGTTGTGACAGGTTTTTGATGTTGTCTGCACTCACATTTCTTTTGTGAGAGGGCTGTTCTGAATTCTTCCAGAGATTAGTGTCAAATAGAAACATGAAAAATTAAACCAATGTCAGCTATAGTATTTCTTAGCTAAATTCAGTCCTGTAAGGATCTCTGCAGTCCCCTTACTGTTCATCAGTGGATGCTGCTCTTGTCAGCTGAAAACTACCCTCTAGAAGGCATTACTCACTTAATAAATCAAATGTGGGGGTACTGAATGTACCACGTGAATTGGAGTCTGTACCAACCTCCTGTTTAATAGGATAGAGCATCCTATTGGGAATTGAAGTCTAAAATGCAGTATGGTTTTTTTTTTTTACCTGGGTGGGGCCCTGCATGCAGAGAATTGCAATCTCTGAAATAGCTGTGTTAAGATGAATGGCATCAGTTACCAGTCCAAGTGTGCCAGCAGGATGTTTCAGCTATTGTGGTATTAGCAATGTGACCAGCTTTTACAGCAACCCTGCTGTCCCTCCAGCTGTTACAGGAAGAAGCTGGAAGCAAATTAAAAGACAGTATTTTAGCATTCAGATTGTTCTTAGGTTATATATAATTGATTCTTTGCTGTTAGTCTGAGGAGGATGTGTGGGTCTGTAGTGCATGTGGTGTTTGGGCACAGAGCAGCACACATCAGAGCTTTGAACAGAGTGGGGAACCATTTCTTTGGCCTGGGTAGGATCAAGATCATGAACCTGAGTTGCTGTGGGGCTTTGGAGAGCCTGGTAACACATATCATCATCTGGCCCTGCAAGCAGACAAGGACACAGACTAATGCTGGTCTTGGGGCTGTTGGTTTGGGTATGACATTTTGTAGTATTGTTCTCTTAAACCCTTGATTGCTGGGAAGGAGATAAAAAACTCTCATTTTGGCTAAATGCTGCCTTCAAGGCTGCATACCAGGTTAGCCTAAGCACTTCTTAGGCTCATTCTGGTCTTGTTTACACGGGTCCAAGGGAGGGTAGGCTTTGCAAGAACAAAGCAGAGCTTGTAGCTGTGTAGCATACACCTGCTTGCCACAAGGCTGTGCTTTGCTGGTGTAAGCCTTTCTGCACTAGTGTAATTGCAGTGGTGTAATTACACCAATATTAATGCCTTTAATGAAAACCACGCTTTGGATAAAGGTATAATTTAACTGCAGAACAGGGAGGGCATGTTTGTTATGTTAATCTTCACTAATGCCATTTTTTCTGGAGTACCTGGTAACTAATTCCTCTTCCTTTTTAATTAACAGTGATGTCCTCTACCCAAAAGATACTTCTAGTCCCCATAGTGGAGTTCCTGCAGAAGTGCTCTGTAGAGGGAGAGACTTTGTCGTAAGTATAAAAGTGTTTGTTGCTTTTAAAGGAAAACACAGTTGAAGTTTGCCTGAGAGGCCACAGCATTGCAAAACCCTTCTGCTCTACTGCAGGGAGGTGTTTCGTCCAAGGAAGTTGTTAGTGCTTTAATCCTGAAGTTGTTGTTACAAGTCTGCCGTGGGAGTGTTGGTGTGGGGTGACATTGTGTCTGGCTGGCAGGTTCAGATCATCTGTCATTAGCTGCATTCATCCCTTTCTAACACATGCTGCAGAGCCACTATCACATTGCCCCCACAACGTGGGGCTTGCAGAACAGCCAGGACTGCATAATAAAGTGCTTGTTTCTCCAGCTCAGTTTCTGTGGGCTCAGGACTGAGGGTTCAGGAGGGCAGTGTGGGTAAGCCTTGTGCTCCCTGAGCGTGCTCTGTTGGTCTTTAAAAAGGACTTTATTCCCTAGGGCTGCTAATCAGTGAGAGGACCTTGTTCCCAGGCACCTTTTGTGAGCAGTGGCTGTTCACATGGAAGTTGAAATGAATATGGGTCTTGCAAACACACACATAAGCACAGCAAAAAGGAACAACCTCTGCATTGTGCTTATTTTCACTAGCCATGGAAAGAATTAAGTTCCTGAGTGGTTCCTAAGTTCATAATCAGTTTATGGCTTCCGCCCCACCAGAGCAAATCTGATGAGTTGCACAGCTCTCATTTGTTTCAGTCAGACCTGACTGTTCTTGCAGAGTTTGTTCCCGAGGGTTGGCTCTGAACACGAGGATGCTCTGCAAGGGACTTCAAGGGTATTACAGTGCTGCTGTAAGATCAAACTGATGGTGATTGAAACTGGCTTCTCATTGTCTCGTGATGTCTGCCCAAGACACTGCCATATGGAGACCTGGATTCAGGTGTGACCCAGTGACTGAAGTGTTCAGGACACAGCAGATTAGGTGACACGTCGTGCGTACAGCTCAGGGACCAGAATTATTACGCTCAGTTAAGTAAGGGATGCTGTTTGAACAATTAGGATGAAAAGATACATTATCTTCTTTGGAATCATGTCAAATATACCTTCAATGAGAAATGGATCTGTGTTGATCTTAAAGGCAAATAATCTGCTGATTAGTACTACAACAAGGAAGAAGTTAAAATGTTAGAAAATAGAAAGGATCAATATTTCTGGCTTTCAGACAAAGAGAAATGTCTGGGTTTAAGACTCATAGTATTGCATCTATGGGGAAAATGTGTTCTAGCTTGAAAGGTGAACTTAATTTCCCTGGATATATTCATGTAAAGTAATTAATAAGTTCAAAAAACATTTATGGACTTCTTGTGCTTTAAAACAGAAATGCCCTGTGCCCTAAAGTGAGTGGGGTGGGTGGGTTTGTGTGTTTGTGGGCAGAGAGAAGCTGAATGGGAGAGAAGGAGGCGTGGATGATGTAGTAGGGCAGGAAGAAATTGTCAGTAATGAGATTTTGGGTTCTTAACATTATTAGTACACACAGACTAAAAGAGGCTGTAGCCTGTTTGAATGGAGAGAGGAAGAAATGAAAGGTCATGTTCAGGCAGTGTTTTACCCAAGTCCTGTCAGCCTGCCCTCAGCAGCTGCCCCTCAGGATTTGGACCCCAGGAGCTGCTCTTCAGAGCACCCCAGCTGGGGACAAGTGTGTGAGTGACAGGACACCTTGGCAAAACTGTGACCGTGATGGGATGGAAGAAGGGAACAGGCACTTTGTGGGGGCTCTGTGCTGCTGAAGGGCAACAGTCCCCAGCCTCCACAGGCCCCTCTGTAAGAGGGCACGGAGAGTTTCTCTAGGCTGATGATGAGCTATATGAGAAGCTGATCCTCTTCTGGGCTGAGTGACTTCTGGGCTCCCAGCATCACTGCAGTGGTTTTTGTTGGGTTTTTTTTTTGTTTAGAAGCTAAATGGAGTTTGAGTTCAAGAGATTCCTCGTAGCTTTTGTAGTCATAGGTTTGCCAAGGCACACCATGGACTCTTAAAGCTTTTGGTCCTGTGTTCCTGGCCATTTGAGGACAGAAGGAGCCAGAAAATGTTTTTCCTCTACCTGGGTGAGAATCACTTACTTCTACGTTCTTGAAAGGAACGGGGGTTCTATTTTTGTGCTAACGTCGTTGAACAGGGTCATTGCTGCAACTTCAGTAAAGCCACTGCTACGTGCAGTTATTAGGTTTTTCCTCTTTTGTTCCCTTCCTAGATGTGGAAGTTCACGCAGGACCGCTGGGTTGTGAGAAAGGAAGTGGCAGCAGTTACAAAAGTGAGTGGATTTCATTTCTTCTGAAATCAGAAGGTGGCGATAAGCTGGCTGAATGCTGCTGGGCATTGTGCGGGTGTAGGCAGTGGATGCTGCTGCAAGCCTTTCCTCTCACAGTGCCTGCTCTGCTCTCCATTTGGGACAGGTGTAGATAATACTCTTTCTAGAGAAAAACATTCTGAGCAGCTCCCACCGTTTCCACAGCTCCAAGAGTGGCCTTGCAGCTGAGCCACTGGAATGCATCGTGTCCTCTCATGGCTTTCAGTGGGAAGCTGAGCACAGTTAGAATTGAGCTGACTGAAGGTGCTTACACAGCCCACAGTGGCTGCTCTGCTTTGGGTGTGTTAAGAGCAACTCTTCTGTTGGCATTTGCCAGTTGCAATATTGAGTAAAAACTTTAAAGCAACTCAGGCACCTGAACATTCTGTGAAAAGTGGCAAATGAATGAGAAACACTGAAAAGGACAAAACCCAAATTCTTTAAAACGCACGAAAATGATAAAACACGAGTCAGTTTATGCACAGACCATCTATTTTTGGAATGTAGGAACCAGTGCTGCGTAAAAGCTGGGCATGTGTAGGTGCTGCATGTCTGGCCTGCAGCTCTAAAATAACATTGTGGAATATGCTTCTCTTCCCCATGGAACCTTTTCATCTCAGTTTGGAAACTCCCTTTTCTTCGCAAAACATGCCGTGAGCTATTTGACTTTGGGGTGATTATTCACCACTGTTCTCTGAAGTCCTGGGCTTTTAACAGTGTGTGAAAGTGTTGGTGCTGCAGAGCAGGATGAGTATCTCTGACTTAGCTGGGTGTGTGCCCGTGGAGGTGTCCCAAATACACCAAATCAGCCCAGTGTTCCTGTCTCGTGGCACAGTGCTCACTGCTGCATCTGTCCCGTGTAAACTGACTTCCATGTTATTTATGCTTTTTCTTTTTCTTTTAGCTTTGCCCAGAAGATGTGAAAGACTTCCTAGAGCACATGTCTGTGGCAAGAATAAACAAAGGTTGGGAGTTCATGCTCCCTTACGATGAAGATTTTGTTAAGAAGCATCCAGATATAGTTCAGAGGCAACAGATGCTGTGGATGGGCATTCAGGCCAAGTAAATAACTTACTGTATTTTGGGGAATAAGCTGAAAGCAAAGAAGTGTCTGGTACAGAGGCTCTGTAGACACTGATGGATAATCTGGCAGGTATTACCTCCAGGTCTCTCCCTTGCAGTGCCCAGGCAGTGGTGTGGTGGGGGGTGTTACTGCAGCACTCAAGTCATTCCTGGTTCTTGGCTCCCTGGAGAGATGGAATGTTCCTGCTGATGGCTAAAGCTGGTGTGGCTGCATGCAGACATAACAGCTGAAAGTGTCCTGGAATATTGTGTCTTTGTCTTTCAGGTTAGAAAAGGTCTATAATCTCTTAAAGGAGCACTTGACACCAAAGAAACAAGAGGCACAATCAGGTAAGTGGAGTTGTGCCTGGGTCGTGTTGAAGCACATGCACCCATCCATATTCCTGAGTGATGTTTTGGAGTTTCTCTCTGGTTTTGAATGTGGTGGAGACTGGTCTTGTTTAATGTCTTTTCTTTCCTACTCTTTCCTCTGGGATATTTAAGACAGATGTTGGTCTGTACTAATGTCACTGATGTTGGGTGACACCAGCTACTGTGGCATCCTTGTAGCAGGGCAGGGAGGAGTCTGTGGCCCTGGGGACTTGCTGTTTGACACTGTAAAATCAGCTGGTTCTGTTACCCACGTGCTCATTTAAGGCAGCTTGTGGGGTGTAAGCAGCTCCTGAAGGGAGGACAGACAGGGGCCAGTGCACAAGTAGTTCTCACCTCTCAATTTAATGTTAATGCAACTTAATGTGCATGAGGTGATTTTTTACTTCCCTCACTTGCACTGTGCTCTCTGGTGTGGTTGAGGGCTGAGCAATTACTGGAGAATGGCAGTGGCAGGAGGCTGGAAGGAGGTGTGAAGCTGTCTCTTTTTGACATCCTTCTCCACTATGGGTGCCAGTGAGAGTATTAAAGTAGCTGCTCCAAAATCCTAAAAGATTGTGAAAACTTGAGATTTCCAGAGTTTTAACTGGACATTTGGCTCACTGCCAGACACTGGAGCGATTGAGGAGTGTAAGCAGAACTGACAAAGGAGCATATGAATCCATTTCAGTACCCTGTGTCTGATCTGCTCGGAAGGATTAGGTGTTGGGTTATTTGCAGAGGATTAGTGGGCCTACCAGCAGAGAAGATAACAGCATGTGTGCTGGGCATGCCTTTGCCTTAAACACTGCACTCCTTGCTTTGGCAAGGACTGGATTCCTCTGCTGCCTACACGCCCCTTCCTTTCACCTTTGGATGGCTGGGTGTGGAGAGAGGAAGAAGTGCAGGATTACTTGGGAAAACTCCTCCTGTCCCTTTCTCCCCACTGCTGGGTAATAACACTAAGCAGAGGGTCTCAGCCTCTCGTGCTGTGCACCTCATGCTGCAAGGGTGTTCGGGTTCACTGTTAAACCTTTCACACTCCTCCCTGTACCTGGTGACATCCTGGTGCTGCCTCTGGCAGGGGCTGCACCAGGCCCCACCAGCCACTAGAGAACCTAGAAGACAAAAAGAAGAGCTGCTGGACAAAGAAGTATTTGGGTCACAAGCAGAGATGTGTTAGCAGTCTGTATCCTGGTTTCCTGAACTGTGGAAAAGGCCCTGGTGATTGAACAAACACACTTTGCCTTTGCTTCACATTCCTTGACTGGAACACCCTTCCCCAAGGGTTTGGCTTCAGAAAAACAAACACACACTGCCCTCAAAAAACCAGCAAAACCCCCCAAAACTAATGTAAAATCTAATCAACAGACTGAGTTTATGCCTTAGATTTCATAAGGAGATGATGCTTCCTGGTTTTATTTCACTGTGAGCCCTGCTGAGATTTATGGTACCTTTTGTTTCTCACCAGCTCATCCATTGCTGGTTTCTGGGGAGCAGAGGGTCAACATGGCTAAAGCAAAAGTCAAGCAGAACTATGGGCAGCTGGAGAAGGAGTTCCAGAAGCAGAAGGCAGAGATGAAATCGAACGACACCTCGGCCAAGACGGACGTTCCCAATGTCCGCGTCAAAGAGGAGCCCGTGAGCGAGGAGGAGCCCATGGACACCTCGGCCCACAGCGAGGGCCTGAACAATGGCCTGGTCAACGGCCTGCACCCGGCCCAGGGCTCCCCGGACCCCCTGAACGGCCACCTGCCCGGGGGCTGCATCGACAGGGTCGCTCAGGAACTGAAGGCCTTTGTGTCGTCGACGTTTAAGAAACAATTTGTGCTCACCCTGAGCGAGCTTAAACGGTTATTTAACCTCCACTTAGCCAGTCTGCCTCCAGGACATACCTTGTTCAGTGGCATTTCGGACAAAATGTTACAGGACATGGTGTTGGACACTGGCTGCAAACAGATTTTGGTGCCTGTAAGTATGGTTTTCCCTTGGTGTGCTTTGGGGAAGGGGTATGGGGGGGCAGTTAAAACGTCTGAGCTGTGAAATATTTGTGTCCTGTGCTGGTGGACCAGAAGGACAGATGTGCTCCGAGTAACTGTCCAGTACTGGACGTGCTGAAGCTGCTGGAATTCTGTCTGGAGTCCTGCTCGTGGCAGGCCCTGCACTCTGCTCTCCCTGCCCTGTTGTCCTTGGGCTCTGTTTCCACACCCAGGGTGCTGGGCCACAGCGATTTGCTGTCCCAGCTTGCTCCTGTGAACAGGATCCAAGGCAGTCCCTGATTCCTGTCAGCTCTCCTGGAATTGCACAAGCTCCTTCCCTCGGGGACAGGGACCCAGCTGGGAGAGGAAAGGTGACATTGACAGCCTGGGAGCAGCAGGGCACGCCCAGCAGAGCCTCTGGGAAGCGACAAAGCCCATCTGCAGCAGATTTCCTTGGCCAGTCTGCTTCCTCCTAGGCTGTGCAGAGGTGTCTGCTTCTTTGTCTGTATGGAAATGACGTGTGTGATTGCGTGAGACAGAGCAGGGCTGGGAGACAGGGATTGCTTAGGAGAGGAAAGGGAATCTGGCATCATGGGAAAGAGCCTAAAAGGAAATTAATTTTACAAGACATCTGGCACTGCTGATTGGGTTACAACCAGAAGGAGCTTGGGAGCAGCTGCCTTTGGGGGAGAGAGGAGAAGGAACATGTGAACTGCTCAAAAGAGCAGGAAGCAGGAGGGCTGGGAGAGCCTGGAGCATGGGAGCTGCTGGGGGGCAGCAGGAACGTGTTCAGTCGTGTGCAAAGTACATGTTGTGGCACCTGGGAACCGAGTAACAGCCTGGAAATGTCGCTGGGGAGAGCACCAATTATGCTGCTCTCTGCTTCCTCCCCTGGCAGTCCCAAGTCCTGGGGTGGTGCTTGCCTGGAACTGTCTCGGTGCTGGCCGGGCTCTCCCCTACACCTGGTGTAACGTGTGCCTCTGCCATGCTGATGATAAACAGCTGAGCTCACTCCTGCTCTCTTCCTTGGGGCTGGCACTTGTTTGCTTTGGAAATTTGGGCATTTTGGAAATCGGCACGAGGAGGGAAAGTGAGATCGTTTCTCTTTTCAGAAAGCAAAATAAAATCCTGCTGAAGAGAGGTGGCCAGGAACTTCCTTCTGTCTGGAAAACCCTGTCACAGGAGACGTGCAGGGGTGCAGAAGTGGTCCCTGGAATGTCTCTTGAAGGAGACAGGTTTTAGTTCTGCTGACTCAGAATTTACTGCAACATTTGAACTCTTGTGCAGGAGCCTGTACTGCTGTCAGCAATGTAAATCATTGCCCCCGAGCCTCCCCCTGATGCTCTGTGCAGATGGCAGAGGGGCTGGGGCTGGGTTTACTCTTTGCATGGGCTCAGACACTTTGGAGTTTCTTGATTGTTCCCCTGGACAGTTTTGTCAGAACCCAACAAGGGCGCCTGAGCTCAGGGAAAGCCTGGAGGGTTGTTTAGTGTGGGATTTCATAGTTACTCATTAGTTTTCTGTAATTGAAAGTGCTTTGGTGATAAAAATCAATGATCTGAGGTAATTAAAATGATGTTCTGTGGGGGGTGAAGACACTCTTGGCTTGAGTCGCTTACCTATTACAGAAAACATGTGGCTGAAAATGGCAATTGAAACCTTACCGGGGGAGTAAGGATCTATTACAGAGCTGACCAACAGCACCCGGGGTATGAGATAAACAGTGTTTGTGGGGAGCCAGAAGAGAGGCCACTCCAGCTGCAGCTGAGGCCGTGGGGATGCCTGCAGGGTGCTGCGCTCGCTGTGCTTCGTGGCCTCATCAAGCGGGAGGGAAAAGCAGAAGTCAGGAAAGAGCAAATCCTGGGCTGGTGCTGCCACGGGAGAGGGTGAGGAGAGGGGCAGACACAGAGGAGAGGAGAGGAGCCCTGGGCGGGCAGGACTCGGTGCCGGCGCAGGCTGAGCCTCTCCCACCCCGTGGGCAGCGTCTGTGCAGGACTCTGGCTCCCGGGGATCTGCACCCGTTCCCTGCAGGCTGGGGGTGACTGGCTCCTGCCGCCTCCCTTCCCGAGGCCCGGGGAGTGGCAAGGTTCTGCCAAAACCTGAGGATATTTTTGAGGCCTCGGGAAATGATGTAACTGTTGTGGGCGTCCTGCCTGGCTGGGCTGACAGGAGGGGAGTGCAGCCCTGCGCTCCCAGGGAGCCCTGCAGGCTGGTACCAATGCCAGGCTCCCTGAGAGGTGAGATCAACAGTTTACCTTTAGGATTACTCCAGCTGATAGGTTTTTTTCTGGTACACTCAGCCCCTTCCATCTGGTTCAGCTACAACATGAGGCCGCCTGGCAGTGGCTCAGTGCTTGAGTGGGACACGTCCCAGAGCCGAGGGCTCCTCCCTGAGAGGCTCCATTTGGACGTGGCAGCCCTGGGACCTGGGGCAGCAGTTCATCTCCCGAGAGCCCTGCACTTGCTCCAGGGGCTTAGAGCAGGAAGGGGCACAGGACAGATATTTTTAAAAGCATTTTAGGGTAGCAGAGAGCTGTATCAAGGTGAGTCTGGAGAGATCAGGGTGACATAAACCAGCAAAGGGACAGCAGATGGCAAGGCAGTGAAGCTGTCTGGGCTGCGTGTCTCTCTGAGGAATCCCTGATGGCATTTCCCACTCCCGTGGCCGGGCTGTGTGACAGCGGCAAGCGAGCAGGGAGCTGTTGGCACCAGTGCTTGCAGCAGGTCGCAGAGGCAGGCTGGAGGGAGGAGGAGATTCTGTGCGTTTTTCTTCCCAACTAAGTATTGTGTTTGTTTGGAAGCCGTTTCCTCACAGAATGGCTGGATAAACACAGCTGTGTTTCAGCCCTGTGGCTGAGGCAGGAGGAGTTTGCACTCCAGGGCTGTGCTGACTCACTTTGTCAAGCCCAGCAGGTTGTGCCTGGGTGCTCCCAGTGCCCTGCGCTTTGCCATTCCTGCTGCAGCTGTTCTGTGGAGAGAAGCTGGAGTATTTGATTTTATCTCTGCTGAAAACCTACAAGAGAGATTATTCCTCAAAAGCAAGTGTCCTTACGGGAGGAGAATTATGTCAGGTGCTGTGAGCCTAATCAGCCTGAATCCTGGCTCTAAACCAAGTGTAAAACCTTGTTATATTCCAGCCATTTGGACTAACCTGAAAGTCAAAGCTGCTAATCCCACCAGGCAGCTCCCACTGGACAAAACCCTTCCCCTTTGCAGTAAGATCAGAGGCAGAGCATGAAAGGAAATGCTGATCTCCTCACTCTGCGATGCACAAGTCTTTTGGCTGGTGTGAGGGAGGCTGGGAAGAAAGGTTTGGTTTGTACCAGCAGCCAGGATTGAGGGATGCTGGAACAATTGGGACTGGCTTGTTAGCTTTTCATAGATGATTGATTTAGGTCGTCTGGGCGGTTAGCAAGGAATAAATCGTTAGTGACAGACAGGAAGAGACATGTCAGGAGTGAAGGCATATTCCAGCAGTGCTCATTAGTCACTGCTCCAAGGGGAAATGTTAGGGCAAATGGATGGTATTTTATTTTTTTAGCAACTCAGGGTATGGAGGGGAGGCAGTTGTGCTCCTTCCTGTCTGCAAGGGTGTGAGGCTTCTGCCTCAGAAAAAAATAAATGTGTTTCTCTAGCTTGGCACATGGGGAAAAAACAAAACACACAAAAACACTGTCACTTTTGGAGCCTGAAATGAGCGAGTATTTGGTTCGCTGTCCATCAGTGTTCAGTCTTCTGGACTCCTGTAGTCTGCCCCAAAACAGAGATGGCAAAACACCAGAAGCACCTGCTTGGCAGTAGTGCTGACTTGGGATTAGTGGAGCAGATAACTACAGGATAGAGGCTGAACCTCTAAAACGTGCCACTGTAAAGGTAAAAACCTCCAGAAAGACCCTGCAATGCACTTGGTGCTCTCAGCTGAGTACTGTTCTGGATGCTCTGGAAGCAAACACTGCTGACAGGAAAAACCTATAGACATCTTGCTATGGGATGCCATCGAGGTCCAAGCCCTGGGATTGTTCTGGTACATGGTGGTTGACCCTCCACCAGCGGGAAACTGTCCTCATGCACAGTTCACAGGATTCCAGTATGTCCAGCAGTCCCCTTGAAAGCCCATCTGTGGTTGATGTGTGACAGATGTGGCACCAGTGCCCTGGGCAGGTTGTCCCACCCTGACCAGAGCCATCAGTGAAACCTGGGCACGTCGAGGCACACCTCGGGGTGCCATGGTGCTCATCCCATTCCCTGGGTCACAGGTGTGACACAGACCATGCTTCTGCTCTGTCATCAGGGCTGTGAGAAGGTGCTGAGTAGGCACGGGGCTGCCAGAGCCAAGGCACCCTTCCAGTGTGGGGTGGGACAGCAGCTGGGTTGTTTCAGCAGTTATTCCGTGGCAGCCAGGGTTTTGATTCAGTAATGGGTGTCCAGGGATGCAGTATCAGAGAATCATTAAGCAGAACTCATTAAATAGCTGGTTATTTTTAACAGCCTCTTGTTCTCAGTTTCCTCCACAGACTGCTGCCTCGCCAGATGAACTAAAGGTCTATGCACTTTGGGAAGCTGGTGACACTTACGATCAGGTAAAGATAAGTGATATTCCCCACTGTTTATTGAGCATTTGGCACTGTTTGCATCCTGAGTCTAACTGCTGTCAGAGTAAACGAGGGGAAAGGGAAGGTGCCTGATGACCTGTGGATGGGCAGTGCAATTCCTAGCTCTGTGAACTAAAAACATTTTCATAGGAAAGAGGCAAGCACCGGCCAACCTCTTGTCTGGAGTGATGTGAACTCCCATGGAAGCATTTGAGAGGAATACATTGCAACCCCTTCTTCAGTGTGTTTTTGTACCTTTGGGGGTGCCCCGGGTCACAGGACGGGTGCAGGTGTGGCCACAGGGTATGGAGGGACCCCTGTAGAGCCCTTGGAGGATAAGGCACTGCTGGAGAGCAGGAATATATGGGCTGGTTTCAGGATTATGAAGCAAGAGTCCTCTAATGTAGTTCAGAGAATGTTTTGTACAGACTAAGGCACATGCAGTTTTGAGAGAAAGGCAGGAATAATTATTCTCTGTGTACTTATGATGCATTTTCTTTTATAGCATCGCCAAGTTTTGCTTGAAATCTTTTCGAAAAACTACCGAGTGCGCAGGAACGTCATCCAGAACCAGCTGAGTCAGGAGTGTGGAGAGGATCTAAACAAGCAGGAGGTGGATAGAGTGTTAAAGGTAAGCTTCTGTTCACTTTGGGTTTGATCCAATTAATACATGAGTTTTAATGCTTGATTTGAGCAAAGGATTTTATTTTACCTTGAACTGACAAATGATAAGGATGCTGGAACAGTTGTTGTTGGAATATGGACAGAGCCTGTGTTTCAGCTTGTTTTCTTAAAAATGCACTTGTCTCATTCTGTCTTCTTTCCCTCCAAGGAGCAATGGCTGAAACATTATTTTGTATTATTGCAAGAAATCTCTCTGTCAGCTTGGAGCAGCAGAGAATGGAGTGTAGTAAATGTGGTACTTGAGTTATTTTTAAATAATGCAGAATTAAACATTAGGGAGGTGGGAGGGCTCTGCCCAGTGCTCTGAGTTACCAACTGACTGCTGCTGGTTAATGCTGAAGAGCACGAGTGCCACATGTTCAGAAGGAAATGCATTTCATTCTCTAGCAGGATGTGCAGCTTTGTACAGAGCAAAACCCTGGCCAAACCCAGCAGGCAGAGTAGTAAACACATCTCATTGTGTATGTTTATTTGAATCCTTTCATCTGTCTTTGAAGATGCACCATTTATGTGCTCAAGAAGTTTAAGGTATAAAGTACAGACCACACAGGCCATGACTTTAAAAGAGATGCAGGATGGCCAAGCAGAAAGTTGCCAACTAATGTAATACTTTAATCATTGTGGCTGGGCCTTTGCTCACTGTCACCCACTTCAATAAGACAAGTGCTTAAGTACTTTATTACATTGTGATCTACAAATGAATAATAGCATCTTTGAAGAACTACAGATCTGTTGCTGTGATAATAAGCAAACTGGTCTTGCTTGAAAGAACCCGGGCGTCTTAGCAGTAAAATGAGCTCAGACATTTCTGCCTGCTAGACAGTATTTCCTGTGGCTCCCCGAGCTGGGGGATTTGTCAGCGACTACGTGAGCTCAAGTATCAGCTCTCCTGGAACATCTAGACAATGCACTGGCATTAGTTTTTCATGATGCTGTTGCTATTTAACAGATAACCTATTTCTAGAAAAAATACCTGCCCCTAAGTCATCAGGCACTGTTTTTATGCAAGTCAGTGGGTGACCAGCCTTGTGTTGTGGCAAGCCTTATTGCCTTGAGTACAGTTGTCACAGGAGTATGGGAAATTACCTTTGTTTCTGAAATAAAATTTAGAAGTATGATTTAATGAAATGGGAAGATTCCTGGCTTCTTCAAGCCACAAGAGATTGGATTCCTCTTCGAGTGAAATTGGATTTGTTGACTCCTATTTCCCCATCTGCCTGTGCTCATTTTTATACACAGAGGAACAGACTGACAGGGTTTGTTATTTTTGCATCTGCAGATCAAGTCTGCAAACCCTCTTTCTAACCTCTGGGCTTGTTTTCGTGGTGGATGAGCCCTGAGACTTCAGAAACAAAGATAGGTTTAAGCTCCACAGCCTCAGTTCTGCAGCAGTACTTGAGCCCGTGTTGAATTACCCAAGAGGGAGGTTGGAGCAAAAGAAAGGGAAGCCGTTAGCTCAGAACTGCAGGGACTTTGTGCTCACCTAATACAAACAAGGAAACGAGCCCCAAGACAGCCCAGTCCCTGTGCTCCTTTGCTGAGGTGCTCTCCTGCTGTGAGTGTAGCACACCTGGCCACAGCAGGGCTCTGAGGTTTGACACTTCATTATCATAGAACGGGTTTCTTAAAAGGCTTCAGATCCAGTGACTGCCCTCACCCCCCTGCTCTGTCCCGCTGCTCCCCTCTGCCTCTTCCCGAGCTTCAGCCCCTGTTTACCCCTCCACTGCCCCGCTCCTCAGCCCTCGCACACCCTTCCCTCCCTCAGCTGGCTTCTGCACGAGCCCCAGGTTCTCCCCCAGGAGCCACCGCTGTTCCTCACTGCGTGGGCATCACTTGTCCCTGTGTGGCTCCCAACCTTCCCCTGCCGTGTGTCCCCTCCATTGAAGCCCTCTGTCCTTCAGGGTGGGGCTACCCCGTGCTCTGGGTTCGTGCTCTCTCCTGTGCGCTGGAGAACGGCTGCTGTTACTGGCCGCGTTTATTGTCCTAGAGCCAGCCAGCTGTTCCCAAGATTTTATGGACTTTAGCATCATAGGACCTTCAAGGTTGGAAGAGACCTTTGAGATCACCCAGTCCCAACCATCAATGCAGCACTACCACTGTAACCCAGGACTTCACCCAGCACCAGATCCAGGCACCTCTTAAACGCCTCCAGGGATGGTGCCTCCACCACGGCCCTGCTCAGCCCCTTCCCAAGGCTGGGCAGCCTAACAGCGCCTTTCCCTGTCTCCCCAGGACTGCTGCGTGAGCTACGGTGGAATGTGGTATCTTAAGGGCACGGTGCAGTCCTGACAGCGGTGGCAGCGGTGTCAGGTGATCTCCGGGACGCAAGAGGAACCTGCAGCGGGTGGCACGGCCGGAGCAATGCCGTGGCCTCGGCAGCCGGGGCGGGATCTGAGCTGCTCTGGGGCACGTGGGCATTGCGGGCAGCCGCTGCCATCCCAACGCTCAGAGTTTGCATGGCCTCCGAGGCGCGGGAGCCGCCGGGAAGGCACCGTGGGACCCTGTCTGCAGCTTGATTAATCTGGGATTTCTAATGTATTGCAATTCTCCTTCTGTTTCGTTATGAAAAAATAAAACCATATAGTGACACAGACATGATGGAAAATCATGGCCTAAAACTTTATTTTGTAAGTAATGCCAATAAATTAAATTTGTTTACAAACATCCCAGTTTTTGTTAAATCCCTGGATGCTCGTACTTTAGTCTGAGCATTGTCATAGCCCTTGCAGCCCTCTCCATAGAGAGCAGGTAGTCATGGTCATGGGAATGTCAGGCCTGGGAGGGGGGAACAAAATCACTCTCTGTGAACTTTGTACTACATAGCAATTGTTCTCACCTGTTGTCTGTGAAATGAGTTACTTGGAAAAGTATCTACATGTGAAACATGGGGAACAACTACTGGATTTCTTCTACTGGTGTGGGGTTGGTTTGAGGGACTTTGTGCATTACTGTATGTGACAGAGCGAGGTAAGTAACCAAGAGCACCCTCTGGAAGGCATCCAGCTGTAGTTACCACACGGCAACCATGTAAAACCTCTATTTTGTGTAATTTTTAAATAAAATTTTATCTCAAAGGTCAATTCTACCCCGCCTTGTATTTGTCCAAGAGGAAACAGAAGCTGCACCTGCTCCTTTTACAAGCTGAAGGCCCGGGGAGGAAGGACAGAGGTGGAGAGCAAACTGCAGTGCAGTCCCCGAGCTCCCTGGGCCACACAGCAGCAGGGACAGGGACCCAGCCCTGGTGGCTCATCCTGAGCTGCAGCACCAGCAGGAGTACCTGCTGTGGGCACTGCACAGCACGGGCACTGCTGCTCCTGCTCTCTGCTGTAGCTTCTTCCATCACATGAGAAGCTCAAGGGGATTCTATTGATTTCATCTCCTTATGCTCAGAAAAGGCTGAGTTGAGTTGCTGACTAAAATAAGCAGATTAAGGTAGCTAATCCAGGTAAGACTGGGTAAAAATATTGTTACCATACTTACGGCATTTTGGTGGAAAATGGCTATTTTCAAACTGCTAAAACTCTACCTTATTTAATAGGCTAGTGTAGTTTATTAACTGTATCAGTAAAACTGGGATGTGTTTTATGTTCAGGCAGCCCTGGCTGGCACTGACCCACTGGCTGTGGCTGGAAAGCTCTCTGGGAAAGCCACGCTCCACGAGAAGCTCTAAGAAGAGCCCAGCCAGGAGGGGTTTAATTGCACAGCCTGCACAGGTAAGTGCTGCAGGACAGCCAGAGCTCAGCAATGGCACAGGCAGCCAAGGGGGTACAGTACAGAAGAATCAAGAAGTTCTGAGGACATATTTTTGGTATTTTTAAAGCACAGAAATTTCATCTACTGAAGTGCTCTAAATTAGCCAAAAGTAGTAAACCACTGAAGAGCACCAATTTAACCAAGAATTTGGAACTGCTTTTACACGTCTTCTGCCCAGCAGGTGTGGACTGCCCCTGAAGTGGTAAGGAATACTGGCAGTGAACCACTTCGTGCCTTTCTCAGGTTCCTGCTTTCATTCTCTGAGCTGGGGTGAGACGGGTCCAGGGGGCAGGGACACAGTGACAGCGCAGTAACCTCTTGGCACAACAGCTGCTCTGCCTTTCCCCCCACTTGCCTCCTTTTTGAACAGCGCTGAAATAAACCACAACAACGAGGAAAAACTACTTACTTTCATCTGGATTTCTGTCCTAGACAGGCCTGTTCTTTTCCATGTAGCATAACTTTTCTAAAATACAAATTTCATGGGAACTCCATCTGAGCTCTGTAGGAAAGATGGCAAGACTAGATAATGCAGGTGTCATCTGCACCAAGTACACTGTTTCCTGATTGGCACAGATGGATATAATTACTACTTACACATGTAGCTTGACTGGATTATTTATTTGCTTAGAAAAATATTCAGAAGATTCAGATTCCCATTTTTAAATAATTTTCAGACTGCAATACATGTTTTAGAGAAACTCCCACAACATGAAGTCTTAATACTGCACCTGAAGGACGAGCTGAACAGAGAACAGCATAAGGCAGCAGAGCTGCAGCAGCACCAGCTGGACTAAAGCTGAGAAACTCTCAACATTCCGGGTCAAGGGTTTGGTACCTTGAAGCAACTTGGCAGAAAGCTGCTTCCCAAGAACTGCTGGCCACATTAAGCTATGAGACCCTTTACAAGGAGAAGGATGTCACCTTTTCATTGTGCCTTTTTTCCTCCCTCTTCATCTGTTTTCTTCACAGCCTGAAGCTGTTCTAAAGAACAACCATCTCCATGTTCTTTGTTTTTCAGAAATTAAGTACATACGAATTACTACTAGGGCGTGGAAAAGGAGAGGAAGAACAAGAATGTGGTCCCCTGTTTTCAGTAGGATATGTGCTGGCAGTGTTGTGCCCACCCTCCCACCCCCCAGGCAGCACGGAATAGGTCCAGAGAGGCTGACACTGGAAGCAACAGACAAAACAATGTAAGGTTTTACCTGGCCTGTCTCCTCAAGCACTTGGAGTTTGTGGTATGTAACATTAAAAGCTACTCCACTATGTCTATGCTACTTCTAAAGTTAAATAGCTAAATAACAACTCTCTAACTTACCAAATACACATAAAAATGTACTTTGCAGACATTCCACCAGAGAACAGTAGGTCCCAAATAACACGTTAAGAGTCAATTCACAGTATCTTGCCTTAAGACAAAGTGCCCTACAAAGGAAACTGTATCTAAAAAGCCACACAAACTTTACATCAAATCCTTTCTTAGTAGGAAGACATTTATACTGATCTGTGGGAGGGCTTAGTGATTGTGAAAGCATGGTATTGGCTTAAAGCAAGCACAGTTTTCCACCACCCTGCCAAAGCAAGCTCAGCTGGACTGCTCCCTCCTTCTGGAGCTGAGGAGATGCTGCCCCTGAGACTGGTCGGGGCTTTGCTTTTGTTAATTTTCTACATCAGTGTAGTCACAGGGCTAGATCATCCCTGTGAACCAAAGGAAAGCTTCAGTCTGGTTCTTGTGAGAGATTCAGAGTTCGTAGCTCTGTTATTTCTGAAGTGGAATAAGGAAACAAGTGTCAGTCACTGCTCTGGCCAGAGATAAGTGTAATATGAAGTAGTAGTGTAGCATTAAGTTATGCTGTTTGTTTGCTTTACAACCACTAGTTTGTGTGACAGTGCTAAACATTAAATCTACTGCTACACAGAACAGGGAATCTAGCTGATAACTAACTAGCTTGTTAACTACAGGGCTACCAGCCAATCCAAAACATTCATTTTGAGTGCTTAAGAAATACATCCATTTAAGGGGTCTTCTGACATTCATATGAAGTGTGTTCTTGACTAACATAAGGTTACGGCTGAGAGGAGAGAGTCTTGTACTTCGCTCTGTGTTCATCTATTTCTTCTTTTGTTTTTCTGATACAGCTAAAAATCTCCTTGAAGAGTGCTTTATATTCAGGGAGAGCATTTGTGGAAGAGTCACTTAGCTCAGCAATTGTGAATTCTTGATTGCTAGCTGAAAGATCATATTGGGTGTTTCCCACATTTAGGTCTTTGGAATACTGCTTCAGCGTTTGTACAGCCTTGTGTTTCAAAGAGTCTTCATCCATTTGACACTTCTTCAAAAGTTCCTCATACTTCACTTTCAGAGCATTGTACTGAGCGTCAACTTCATTGAGTACAGAGATTCCTCGCTGCTTCACAGCTTCAGCTCTCCTAATACACGTTTCTTCATGGCCCCTGAGAATGTCTGCCCCGGCAGCACTGCTCAGGAGGCTTTCGCTGCTGCTCCGTTTCAGTGCCTTCTTCTCAAGCTCCGATACTGTCAGAAGTCCATCATCTGCCAGGCTCTGACCAAGCTCCCTGTCTAGAGATTCCTTGAATGAAATGAAAAAGGATTCTGGCACCAGTTTCTCTGCATTATGGACCGCGTTTTCAGACTGAAGTATCTGGCGCATTTCAGCTACTTCTGCTTCCAGCTCCTCTGCACGAGCCCGATACGAGTCTGTATCAACCAGCCTCCGCTCCAGCTCACAGTTTTCTTTCACCATAAGACTGTATTCCTCTTCCATGGTCACCCTCTTCTCTTTCTCTAGGTTCAGCTGGGCCTGCAGAACTGTCACTGCCTTCTTTAACTTCTCATTTTCTTCTTCTAGAGGACTTAGCTGACTATCCATCGAAGTAATCTTTTCTGCAAACACGTGATCATAAACAAAATACCTGCAGAAACAAAATAAGGATTATCGAACATAGGAAGTACAGCTGACCACACCTAAAGTTTTCCTGTCCTGGGTAACTAATGACATATTTAAATTGTGTGCTAACACTTCAGAGCACTCACAGGGGCCACTGCACTAACCAATCAGTCGATTTAGTAATCAGAACAGTTTGTAAGGACTTACATGCCATTGAACCAAGCTCACAGCTTAGGCAGAATGGCAGCTTGTTAACAGTTTCAAGTTACAGACAAACTGATTGAATAATGTAAGTTTAAATTATAATTTAAGTTTAAATTATAATTTAAGTTTAAATACGCATTGCCTCCCTGTACCATGCAGTACTTTCTGACACTGATTTTTTCTACAGCACTCCACTTTTGTCACTACTGATGGCAGGAACAAGCTTCATAATTAACAAAGCAATGCTGTAGGCTGGTATTTTCACAAGCCTTTGGCAGCTTGAAAGATCCACTTATCTTTTGAATTGTCAAGGAACAACTTCCTTTTGGATGTCTGATTTGTTCTGGAGTACTACCTCCATGCAGTGCTGAAGCCCAGACACAAGGGCCTGTTCTGTCTGTGGAGGTGCTTCCCTTACAAAATCGCCCTCTAGGCTTGCAGTTAGTCTGAGCTTTTGCCATGTGATTGTCCCGATGGCCCCACTAACGCAGTTCAGCTGGGTCAAATGGCTCTACATTTAAAAGGCAACCCAGTGCTCCAGGCACCATTTTCCCAGCTTTTAGTATCGTTTTAACCAGCTTAAGTTTAGGTAAGCTAAGGAAATGTCCATGGACACTCAAGGAAAGGGTAAGTTACAGAAAATATTTTGCATTGAGTAAGTTTGGTTTTTTGATTATCTGTGTGTTTGCTTTTATCTGAGTGGAAACACTGGGGTGCAAATTGTTGTAAGCTTTCTAGGCTACCATTTGATATGGCTGGCTCTGGGGGAGAAAGTGGAGCACCAGTACTGGTGTGGTCTAGAAGCTGGCCAGAAGTAATGGCAGCACCACACAGTGCAGATACTTTGCTAGTTGTGAACATCAGAAAATTTTTCTTCTAGTTTGCCTGGTATGTGTGCTTGTGTCTTAGTTTATAAAGCTTTGCTTAAAATAGTTTCAGTGTTCTTTACTACGTAAGGTAAAAAGTCTTACTGGCGGAGGTCATACAGCTCCTTCAAACATGAGAAACTGTGCATTGATCTTGGCTGCTCAGATCTCTCCTGGCTCATCCGGCCTCGTCCAGGCTTTTTCAGTTCTTCCACTTGGCGTTGCAGGTCATCTATGTGCGTTTGTAGGCTTTCAATAGTCTCTGTCAAGCTAAAAGGTGAAAAGACCTTTAAATAGAACTAACCTTTCAATTTACCAGTATTGTACAACACCACCAGACAAAGACAGCCACCCAATAACTACACAAATACACCTGGACTGCTTTTATTGGTATTATCAGCTGGGGGGAGGGAATCTGTAGAAGTTTGTTACCTTAGTATCTTTTGTTGTGAAGCTCTACTCTCTGCAACCAGTTTTTGATTAGTGTCTTCCAGTTCTCTTGCTGTCACATCCAGCTGTTCATAGACTTTTGCATGCTGGTCATTCATCTGCCGCAAGAGCTCCACTTGCTTTGTGAGGTACTGCAAGACAGTTCTGCTGTTACTGGTTTACAGTTGAAACACAAGCCACAGCTCCTGTTTTACATTTTTATTCACATTCAGAGAGAAACTCCAGAGTTTTCCAAATGTAAATTCCCGTGTTTGCTTTGGTAAGCTGAAGAGGCACTATCAGTAACTCCCTAGGCAGCTTGCCTTTGTCATGGAGGTCACCCCAGGCTGATCCAGGAGCCTTTTACCTGAAGGAGCTGGGTTTGATGGTGCCAGCTGTCCTTATCTGTGCCCATGCCTTCTGATCGGCTGTGCTGCAGTCAGCACTGATAGAGCCTTCAGACTCCAACACAGCCCTCAACTGTCTGCTGTGGCCTAAAGGTTGCAGTGGGCTTCAGCAGAAATTTCTTAACTGTGTTCACCCAACAACTTTCTCAGCATTAAAACTGACCTATTGGGTAGCACCATTCATAATTAAATTTATTTTCAGCTGACCTAAGTTCTTCCAGTCTGAAGCAGCATTAGGTTCAGCACAGCAGAATTTAGGTTGTGATCACACTTAAGACAGTATGTGGGCTAATATGTGTCAGGAAGTATAATCAAGTTATTGAATTCAAATCTTTAATTACTCACAGGGAACTATTCCAGTTACTGTAATCCCAAACAAAGGTCTCCTGGCCTTTTTAAAAAACAAAGCCTCACATGAAGTATTCTCAATTTAATCCTCTTGGGTTTTACAATTAACTACATAGACTGTTTCGTTTCCCAAATAACATCCGAAAGCTTGGAATTCTTAGTCTAAGCAGTTCACAATCACCTAAAGCTCTCAAAAAAAAGTGTCTTATATTCTCCTACCCAGGACACGAGCATTTACATGAGACAGGTTTTTTTCTGTTTGTCTAACTCCCTAAATCTGAAATACTTTGTTCTTACATAGAATTTGTATTTTGCAATATATTCTGTATTGCTACATGTTACTTTCTTAAAAGTAAGCTTCAGGTAGGAACATCCAGCAAACTCTTAGGCAGAATTACTTCTCTTTACATAGGCCTATTACATACTCAAAACTTTTAATATTCTACTTAACCTTTTACCTCATTAAAAGATTGGTGGGTTTACATTTTAGGCAATTTAAGAACAGATAATAAGTTTATCTAGGACTAGTAGCTGCTCTATACAGACTCCTGGAAGATCAACATGATAGCTGTTGGCTAGATCCTTTTGTAGCCTGTGCACACATGACAGAGGATTTACACAAAAATAGAACATAGATTAGCAGTAGAATCTCAGTGTGACCCATTTCAGATTAACTTTCCCTATTGGTTATAGCTGGAGGAAGGAGCTGGATATCCTCAGACTTTCCTCAGCGATACGAGTGTGGCTAAGCACAGGAGCCAAGGCTCTGGTGCCTGAAGAGATGCTGCCACTTATTACAATGGGCTTTTGCAGAAGTTCGAGATGAATGGAAGGGGTGAAGCACCACTTCCTCCACCTTCCATCTCCGGTATCTTCAGGGCTGGCGTCCACTTGTCCTGGTATAACCATACCACCAAAAGATGATGTAATAAATACTTTAGAAGTTCACATTTATTCCACATCCCCTACAACTGAGCACCTAACATGAAGCAGCATCTTGTATTCTAGCACATGAAAACTGGATAGTGTCAGGATTTCCAATGTCTGAGTGCTGAGAACAGATTCAGGCAGGAATAAAGTTGCTGTTTCCACGCAGCCTTTATTACATCTGCAGTGATTAGTTAGTGGCACACGTGTCAGCACAAAGGTCAGATATAATGATCCAAAGCTGTAAAATGCTTAATATGTTAGTATTTAATATATGAGATGTAATCTTAAGCACACCACAGCCTTTGACCCTTCTCCTTCAGTGCAGACAAGGCAGTGCCATATTTCAGAATGATTTCTCAGCCAGTTCTAGACTTTGCTACCCATAAGATCCAAATTAATAGGAAAAAGGCCCCAAGAATTTACATGGATACTACACTGTAAAAGCTAGTACAGAAATTCAGCAGAGTAGCTACAGGAACAGCCAAAAGATCACATGTAGGTTACAGAGACAAGCACTTGAAAATTGGGAAAAATTAAGCACAGAGATTGAATATGCCATTTGCACGTGTATCCTGTGCAACAGGGTATCCTGTGATCCCACAAGAGACAAATGCTGGTATGAAAAGAATAGACTGAACTGTTTTACCAGCTAAGTACTACACTTTGTGTATGTGAATTTTATTCCCATTTGTTTCAGTGAATTCCTGTAAAATTAGTAAGCTAATATATTCAGTTCCTCAACTGGAGTGTTTCTCTGGCTATTTGATCTCTGGGTTCATTTTCCCTTTTCTGCCAGAAATCCAGATGCAAGAGAAACTTCTTTGCAGGAGGAAAAATTTTTTGTTGCTATTACACTTTTAAATGGCACTGGGGAAAGAGAAAAGATGGAGACAGGAGATGGAACTGAGAGGACAGCGTGTTGCAACAGCAGATACAAATGCAGCCTTTGGCTCAACAGGGTGGGCAACTAAAAGGTGCAGGCACTATTTATATGTCAGAAGCATCACAAAAACTGTTCTCCCACTCTCCCCCTCTCCTTTTGGAGGGAGCTAATAGGACAATCCAATACACATCTCCCAGCCTCCTTAGGGGAGAGGAGGAAAGAGACTGAAGAGGTATCAGATAAAGCCTTCAAAAAGTAGTATTGCCCAAGTCTTGGTAGAGCAAGACACTGAGAGAAAAAATTATTCTTTCATGTCTGAGGTTGTCTGACCACACAAGTCCTTGACCCTGCAACACACCAACTACAGATCACTGCTGGAGGACATTCATGACACTTCGTGGAGCTGAAGCTCTCTTATATAGGCAGAAACATGGACCCACCAGAACAGCTTAAGCAAATAAACTGGCTTAAACCAATAGGATATTGCATTCTTAACAGCACTAGACTATTTCTGTAAATCAATGTAGCTTAGCAATAATATATTTTCCATATTTCTAGATAGTGTTAAAATACAGCTGCTTATTCAGTAGCTACACTCAATGAGCCAGGTTAGTTGCCTATCACAAAGTCCTGTTGTGTTATTTCAAGAGGTGTGTTGTAACCCTGCTAAACACTTTCTTAAACATGGTTGTTCATACAAGTGTTGAACCTTGTCTACAGTATTTGTATAGCACCTTGGAAGTATTTGTCCTCTCTACATCCTAAGAATTGATCTTTTTTATAAAACTATTCATGGCAATGAGTTATTTTCAGTCTCTGCATAAGTAAATACATCTTTTAACACTTGTAGCACTAATATAAATATCAGCCATTCCAACCATTGTACCCCAGAATGAATAGCATAACAAAGATTACATTTAGCACAAAACAGAAGAAAGTCAATATATGAGGTACAAAACAAAAGTAACTTCTAAAAAAACACCCACAAATCAAACCTGCACTCAGAAATTTTTCATCACTTACTAAAAATGCTGCATTTGTGTTGACTACTATAAAGACACCTATATATCTGTAAGTATTAAGCTTAGGATTCTTTCAGTTACCTGTTGCCACTACATTAGTGAGCATTTTCAGTCTGAAGTTGCAGCTGTACAAAATGCACACCTCTAACTGCAGAAGTACTGCTAGCACAAAGGAACTCGGATTTTGTAAAGATCTGGTATATACCAGTCACAGCCTGTTCCCTGTGATTCACACCAGAACCAAACTGAAACGCTGACTACGTTTTCAATATGTTGTCAGTCAGCAAAGTCCTGAATATTTAATAATTTAATTATTAGAGACCATGCATTGCCCTCTAATAGCTGAAAAAATCTCATTATGCTGACAAATGCTAGGTCTGCAAGAACACAGGCAATATTAAAAAAAAAAAAAGAAATTGCCAAAAATAGCCAGGTTTTTCCACTCTGTTACCTAAAGATGAGTGGTTTTGAAAGGATGGTTATGTTTTTGGGATTTTTTCCCCTGGAAAATATGGGACAGTATATCCACTATGTCCTATATATAGATACTACTTAAGTGGGATTTTTTTCTGGTTTTTGTTGTTTGCTTGTTGGCTTTTTTTGTTCTTGCAGCGTTTCTTTTACATCGAAATAGACTTTAGCTCTCTTTATCACAGCCCAGTTTACTGGAAGTACATATCTTCAGATTTTACTTAAATCTCACTCCTGCACTTATCAGCATTTAAATTTCAGTGAGAATTCATTAAAATTCTCATGTAATATTTTACATTATTAATGTATTTATCATATAATTTAATGTCATTTTACCTGGCAAGATCAGCAAAGTTCAGCAATAAAAATAACTGAAGTATCTTTTCTATACAAAACTGAAAAATACTAGTCATTTGTCATTAAACAAACCAAACCAAACATGACATTTAGTGGCACAAAGTAATTACCTTTACTTCTGGTAATCAGAGAAACAGTTCTAAGTATGATCTACCTGTACTGGTTCTCAAATTCTCAAAATAGCAGAAGTGGTGAAAGATTGTTCAGTATTTTCCATCAGATCTCAAGGAATTCAGATCTTAATTTATACACTGTATGTTGCAGGTCTAGATGCTTTCACACAGGATCCTTTAGATATTTTACCTCTATCTCCTGCAATTGCTCTTGATTTGTTGCATACATTTGCTGTAAGGATTCTTCTAGTTCAGTGTTACGGTCCAGTAGTGTCTTCCCAAGCTCAGCAGCAAGGTGAAGATCTAAACAAAGAAATCATGTTTGCATGGAAGTGAGAGAAACAATAATCTAATTCTAAAGCATGTTATCAAATACTTGAGGTATTTTTTTATTGCTGCTGTACGTACTCCAAGTTACCTCCAGTACCCAAAATGGAAGTTAGCTTACACTGAAGTAGAACACTCATCTACCATCTCTAATGCAAGTCTAAGTTGGCCCTGAGATCCAGAGACACTCTGATGTCATGAAGCTTCCTCAGTTCCTCCGCAAGCCCTTCAGACACACCCAGCCATGTTCACCTCCCACACTGTGCCCAGTCTGCACCAGCTCTGCCCAAGTTCTCTTCACCGTCTTTACAGCACTCAGAAGAATAAGCATAGCAGACCCTGTAAATGTTCATCAGTCTAGACCCAGGCCAAAGCTGATGAACTCTTTATTTACCTGACTGTTCCTACCCATTACCCCTTCACAGAGTTCAGGTCACTCGGGATCAAAGAGCTAAATGAAAGTTTCAGATGCTTTTTATGGTGAAACCATAATATCAAAAGACATAAAACTGATGGAGACTTGCAGCTATTCTGCTTTTCAAGCTCATAAACCCAGGTGACAAGATTTGTTTCATGTGCTCCAAAACATCACTTTAAATGTCATTTGTTCTCAGGCACTTAATCTCAATTTCACTTCAGTCATCTTCAATCACCTCCAGGGCTCAGTGACTGTAGTTGTTGCAAATTAAGAAATAAGTCATCTGAACACTCAGCTCCTTTCTAGAGGGAAGCTTGATATTTGCTCAACAGCATCAAAAGTGCTAAATATTCTATATTATTATGTTTAAAGACAAGTGTAATTTAAAAGCTAGCAAATTGTGACAAAGTAATAAATCTTGGTATTAATGCTAAAATTGTAATTACTCTGGGCAAGGTACTACATGTCAAGGATCCAAGAGATTTCTAGAAATCTCTAATTTTCCACCTCCTTCCCTTCACATGACCCATGACCTGCATGCATGCAACACAACCTAGTTGGTTCTCGCATATAACTTGTATCATTAATGGGAAAGAGACAGAAGAAAAGTCAAGAAAAACTTTGAGTCACATCAAGAAGCCTTGAATTAATAAACAGGAGACATGTATTGCATCATCAGTAGTTACAGCCCGAGAAGAGAACACATTAATTCCACTTTCATTTGATTGCAATGCCCTTTTTTTAACATGTTATCCTACCTCTTTCCTGCCCCCTCTCATTTATCTTATCAGCTAGAAACTGTAATACATACAATACCGTTCCAAGATTGTTTTGTGCTAACCTTCAGTTTGGCAGCCTGTCCAAAATGATTACTCCATCTCCATACATAAGCCAAAGATCTTATTCAGAACAAACTCAGACTTACAAGGACAAGTCAGTACAAACATTTGTCTATAAAGTTGTAGATGTCCAATTCTGGCAAAACAACAGCTGTGCTATTCTATACACATTCTTTACAGCCACAATGCATTGTTTCCTACCTTAAGGTCAGATTCTTAGCATAAATGCCATAAAAATTATTTAAAACAAATCCCACTGCATGGGAGTTCTTCAGTTTCAAAAGATGTACGTTTAGAAGGCCCAAGGCATATTGGTCTGTACTTAGGAGTTTATCCTCATATCGCTTTTTCACTGTAGCACCACTCATTACGAAGCAGCCTATGCTAGAGTCGGATTTAAAGTATTTGGATAATGAAACCTTAAGGCATCCTGCTTAAATTTTTCCTGTTTGGTAAACAGATTGCACATTGTTTACCCATGGACAGAGTAACTCCCAGTCAAACACCAAGCTGTTTGTTCTATCTCATTACAGAATACTGTAGTCTTCAAATTCAGTGAATTCATTATCCTATATAAAATGGAGTCCTGCTTCACAAGTTCTTGTACTGCACAGACCTTTACTAAGAGCCACAATCTTTAAAACAATACTAGCATCATTCAAGGCAAAGACTAAATAGTCTACTCTTTTATTTTAATAGAGTAGAATAAGAGCTTTAGAGAGGATTTAGGATTATGTTAAAGACATAATGCATAATGGAATTACTATAATTTCCCTTCCCAAAGTGAAAGTTTGCTTTCATGTTTAAGTACGTTTAGCAGTTTATAGTTTCCCTCTTAAATGCCCCCCCCCCCCGTCTACTAAATCAACTAGCACATACCACACAGTACTTGTAATACAAGGTGAATAATAGAATTCATGTCATACTTCACACTCATTCTGTTTGTTAGACTGGCAGAAGAACGAATGGGTTACTATGGCAGAAACACTTTGATAATTAAGACAATTTGTTTCTGAGGGGGAGAATACAAGTCGGAGCACTTAGGAACATACAATAAAACCTTAACTCTAGAGAAAGCAAGTACTGAAATAATTTTCCCTCTTCTAAAATTTGGAATTTTTTTGCATCCATTTTGCTACATTGTCAAGTACCTGGGAGCCCTATTAAGAGCAAATTTTACAAGTGAGGTGTGCCATGTATGTTTTCCAGATACAAAATGGGAAGTGTTAATTTACATATCTCTGGAGAGAGTTATGGTAGAACACTGGAAGCAAAACTGCATTTTCTGTTGTAAATTTGTGTAAAGCAAGAGCTAAATTCTGACAGACATGCATTTTTTCTTTTCACCATAAAGACGGAAGCAGAGAGGTTTTTAATAATGCAAAATGCCTATGTGCAGATCTAAAGATCTTCATTTTCATAAATCTGATTAGTTGTACTAGTGTTTACCAGCTCCATCAGAAATCTCCAAACAAGACTTCAGGGATGTCTTCTGTGATGCTGACCAGCCCTCACCTACCAGCACCTTACAATCTCTTCTGACTGCATTACCATCATTGAAAAAAAGATAAAAACAGTACCAAAATCCTTCTCTTCTACTTTTTCATAACCCACCTAACAAAATTATTCAGAAATTTTCAATATAAAATTAAGCCTGTTCTTTTAAACAGCAAAAGGCATAAATTGTGCAAGATGTAGAAGTAAGCCTAGTTGAAGTTTACTTAACTGTAAAATTAAACCTTTATTTTTTTACTTAGCTTCCTACTTCCTATTCTGTATTCAGAATACCCTCTATTCTGTAAAAGTGAGTAACAGCAAGATGCAAAAAGAGCAGTCATATAAAAAAAATTCTCTTTTAAAGGTCAGCATACTTCAGCAAAACACTGCAGAAGGATGGCTGTTCCCATCCCTACAAGAATTCCATGAGCACTTTTTGCAGGAGCAGTATGCCGGAAAAGCCCATCTCCGCTGTCAAGGCAAAAATCTTTGGTACATAGGAGGACTCTCCAGGTTTTCCAAAACCCCTACCCTCATTTTAAGTTTCAAAGACTGGCTGACAAGGACTTCAGGCTTGTTTCAGGGTGCTTCGTAATGTTTTACAACCTAGGTTCTCATAATCATACTCATCAGTTTTTAAACATGCACTGATTGTTTGGGTTGTGAAGGGTTTCACGAGACCTTGATAGGCACTCTTACTATCCTGTTTACACACATCCGTGTGTCTCAGCCCTAGCAGCAGGAGGAGTAGTATTCTTCAGAGTCCAGAAATAAAGTATAACACAACATTTGAAAAACATTCCTGTAAGGAATTCCTTCTTTGCATTTCAGCTTGCCCATCAGTTTATTTTCCTCCTTTTCCTTTCGGCAAGGCTGTTAGTTGCTTCCATTTAAGCTTGAGAAGAGAGAATCCCCAGAAAAAGATTGTTCACGTGTTGAGAGCATATTAACCAACCCCCAAAACTCACTAACCTCTAGAATGGAATACTGTTTCTCAAAAGCTGACAGCAGAGTCAAGTGGTGATTATTTCACTCATTTTAATTAAAAGATGAAAGTAAAGAAACATCAAGAAGGCAAGAAGTCAGTTGTTATACATTGTGAAGTCTCCGCAGGTCTTCTAGTCCATAACAGTGACGTAGTAAAAACATTAGTGAACCATGTCTTCAAATTTTTCACTCTCTTCCTTTTGACAGCAAAATGTAGTTTCGGGATCTTATTTAAACTGATTTGTTTGTATCCTAGAGCCAGGAAAACATCAATTTTGGGTGTAGAGTACCTAAATACAGCTTTCAAACAGTTAGCTGTTTTATATAGCATATAATTAGAGAGACCTGTTCCTGTCTTAAAAAAAAGTTTCTGCTGTCAGATGCCTGATCTCAGTGCGAATACTGCTTCACTTTCTCTATGGTTTACAGTACAGCAGCCCCCACCAATCCCAAGAATTAATGTATTTCAATATAAAAGCGAAATGTGTAAAACTGGAGGTTTGCAGGAAGCTACTTCACCACTTTGAGCTGGCCTTTCAAAATAAACTCGGGATTAAGAACAAAAAGTAGAACTAAGTAACTTAAGTAAATACCAGTCATAAATGCCACTAAGCTCTTAAGGAAATTGCACATTCTTTCCGTATCATGGCTGTTAAAAGATTTTTAGTGCAATTACACTTATATTCCTGTGGCTCCTTTCTCATCTGTGAAATGAGAACAGCATTTACCTCTTGCATGTAGTGTTTTAAGACCTATTGATGTAATTACATACAGAAGCTATACATGTGTATTTCTGAGGCACAGTGGAGTTATTTAATATTTTAATAAGAAAATCTGGAAAGTTTTTAATAAGGAACCTGCGACTAATCGAGCACTGCTACGACTACAACTTCATCGACTGGAAGCCCTTACAAAGAACTCAACAGGGCGCAATAGCGCATCCCACCCGGTGCTTCCAGCGCCTGCCCCGAACAGAAGCCGCTCCACCTTCCGTGCAAGGTGCAACTTTTCGGAGAGCCGCTTCCCTCCCTCCGGGCGGAGAGAGACCCCGGCACCATTCAGCTCGGGTGCCGCACCTCCTTCCCTCAGACAAAGACGGCCGCAGTCGTTACCGGTGACAGCGATCCCGCGGCGGCGGGAAGCGCGGCCGTGCGGGGATCCCGGGCTCCGACGCTCCGAGCCCGGCACGACCGACCCGCCCGCCGCCGCCCCGCCACC
>VXAZ01009370.1:2674031-2695380 GCA_013399875.1 Gymnorhina tibicen | reverse complement strand
CAGGTCCTGCTGGTCGTACCAGGGCTCATCCTCTCGGATCTCGAACTCCTCCACCAGGCTGTCGGCCAGCATCGCGCCCCTTCCCCTCACGGGCGGCTGAGCTGTCGGCGCCCACCCCACGATCCCCCCTCGCACCGAGCGGGGCAGAGCGAGCCGGCAGCCGCTCCCCGCCTCAGCAGCCGCCTCCGGCCATTGCCGAGCGGTTCCGGACTTTGCCGAACCTCTCCCCCTTCTGGCCGGGCTGCGCCGGCGGCAACGTGGCAGCTGCCGCCGCCCGCCCCCCGCCTCCCGCGATTCAAACACAGCACCCTCGCCTCGCCTCGCCGGCGGGCAGCCAATGGGGAGCCGCCCGCCGCTCAGATCGAGAGGAGGCTACGCTAATCGCAAGGCGAATTCGTGTCGCGGGGCCAATGAGGGCGAAGGGAGGGTGGGCCCGGGGTGGCCGCGCCCCCGCCCCCCCGCGCGGTGCGCAGCCTCCCGTCAGCAGAGGTGGGTCGGTGCCTGTGGAGGGGGCGGTGGTCGCCGGCGCTCAGGGGCGTCGATGGCGGGGAGCGGCTGCTGAGGGGAGTCTGCTGCGGCTTGCGGCGGAGCAGGACTGGCACGGCCCGGGATGGGACAGTGCGACTTGGCGTAGGGAAAGCCTGGGGGGCTCGTAGTTGGCCCCGCGTTGGGAGCGCTGAGGGAAGAGCCTGTGAGGAGGGACCCGGCGTAGCGCCCAGGTGCGGGCCGCCTCCCCGCCGGAGTGTGGGAGGGGAGGGCGGAGCGGGGAAGCGTGCAGGGTCAGCCCGAAAAGGGCTGGCTCCACCCGCGCACCCCGCTCGGGCGGCCGCGGCTCGCTCTCGCCTCTTTTCCGCACAAAGCGGAGGGAGCCGTGTTTCCTGTCCGGGGACCTGCTGAGAAAAAACGAGCGTAGCTTCCCCATTCTTAACAGACGAGCCCTTCCCAAAGGTGCAGTCCTGCGAGCTCCCCGAGGCTGCCCGGAGCGCAGCGCCGGGGCAGCCCCCGCAGCGCGGGCTCGGCGGAGCGGGCACCGGCCGGTGCCGCAGCCCGGCTGCCTCTGGGAGCACCCCCTGAGCATTTGCCCTCAGTGCTGCCCCTCGGGACGAGCAGCGCGTTTATTCTGACCTCAGTCTTAATGTGGTGCAAGTCACGTCAGAAGGATGAGGAAGATACGTGTGTCCGACCAGTCTGCCAGGGCTGTGAGCATTGCACAGCGGTGTGGGACCTAGAACGGCAGGGCAGGATGTCAGCTAGCGCGCCTCAGGCAACATTTGCTATTATCTCTTGGAATCCACTTTTCTTCTTTAGACTCGTGCTCTAGTTTCTTTTAGCAATTGTCGTCCCGCTCTGGGAGAAATGCAGGTAATGTCACGCTGCATCTCAGTGGCCCGAACAGCCTGTTCTTTCGGCCTCTGTGTATTAACACAGGTGTAACCACTATAAATTTCTGAAACCGATTTGCCTTCTGTGAGTCACAAAATGTGCACCTGTTTTTTAACGTGCTCAATATAAAGGCTGGCTATTAAGAAGAGGGAGGGGATGCTCATGCATGATTTCATTGTAGTGCTATTAAAGGGAACATCTGGGGAAGGAAGTGTGGTACCTCAACTTCTAATTGAACCCATTCCGTAAACAAGGTGCAGGACCAGATGTACCAATTAGGGTAGAGTTGTGTCAGACCCTGCATATTACAATTAGTCACGGTACCAGAGGCCAGTTCGTGCATTGTTAGAAGATTTTTGTTGAAGAAATTCCAAATAACCTTTCAGATTTTCTGAACTGAGGGGACCATTTTTATTTGTGCCAGAAGGAATCGAGTCAAACGTGATTTGAGAAGTGACTGTTTGCTGGTAATGTTAGTGTGAAGCAGTTTTATTCTTGGTGCTTGTGGAATTTGAAGGAAAGGAAAGTCTCCCAATTCTCCATTTTGAAGACCTGTGCAGGGTACTCTAGGTAGAAATAGAGGTGAAATGTTTACCTTTCCAAAAGCCCTAATATCCACTATATAAATCATTTCATTAAGTATATTTGTGAAGACTTGAAAAAGCAAATATTACACTTGCCAGTAACATTCTGTAATGACTTTTATATTAACATCAAACGTATTTTTAAAAATAAACATTTCAATTGAACATCTTTTCAATAACCTTTTTCTTCATTTTAGGTTTCTCAGTAAAAGATTGTGAAACCAAACTTGCTACAAAAATGCAAAATTTCGTCCCCTGAAAATGGAATTGTCTCTATGGCTGTAGAAAAATCAGTTTGAAGGTATACATCATGGTCATTCTCAAATATTTTAAAAATCAGTCGTATTCTTAGAAATAAATTGGCTTTAATAAAACGAATCCTGGGGTTCCAGTTGTTTGTCAGCTTGATCTTTTCCTTAGCCGTAGAATGAAGCTACCTACTCTCTGCATCGCCTTTCATATCACAGCATCTTACATACATATGCAAAAGTGCATCCACACTTTTATTTGCTCTTCCAAGATTTCATTTTCCATGTTGGGGGATGGAAAAACTGCCTGTTCCACCTTCCCCAGTCCCTACCTGACTTGTGGCTTTTGCGCGGTCCTTGCCCGGTGATTCGGAAGTTCCTCCCTTCCTGCACGGCAGCCTCTCTTCAGCCGCCTTGTAAACCACAGGAAGGCTGGAAACAGCCTTGGCTTTCATTTCCTGTTTCTTCCATGGTTATTTTTATGAGGAGTTCAGGGAGCTGCATATAGAGCTGCTGATCAGGCAGATATTCAAACTAGGTATTTTGATGGATATGTGAAAATTGCGTTCAGGGTAAAATTGTTAATATGCAGAGGAGCAAAGTGTGAACTGTTGACATAAAGCAGGTTGTAAAGCTCTGCATAGTAAGACTGAAATTCGAACTTGAAGTATTCAAATTAATGGGAGACAGCTTCCCTCAACAGATGTAAAAATGAATAAAGTCTCAGTTAAAAACAGATACCTGGGAGTATTTTTGTATTGGGCTTATAGAATCAAGTATGGTCAAGGACTACTTTTAGGTAGCAGTTAAACAGCTTTAAAAAGTAGAGGTTTCCTGGAGCTGGCTCTTTTCATGGCATAGTTTACACCAAACATGCTGAAGTAATTGATGGAAAAGATCAGCATCTTAAAAATTTGTTGGCTGAATGGATTAGTAGATTAAAGAAATCTGTATTTGTGGGCTGAATCTCTGTTATTTGGGCATATGTAAAATACTGTATGTGTGTGTTACTTGCTACGTTTTATTTACATGCAGTCTTCCATACCATGAAAACGTTAATTAAAAGGTGTTTTGTTTTGATTGTTTCATGGTTTATTAGGTGAAAATAGTGCTTCCATGACTTCTTAACAATTAGTATTTTAAAATAGAAGGGAAAAACTTGGTATTTGTTTTGAAAGAAATATTCCCCTTCGTGCATGCTGCATTTGACATTCATAGCAATGGAATACGTAAGGATAGGAGTTGAGTCACTGCATTCCAACACAGTCCATAATTTTAAGGATATATAGCTAGCAAGAAAGATCTAAAATGCATGCAATTACTTTGAACTCTACACCAAGATGAGTGTTTGCAGTAGCAGGTTTTTAAGTGGAGTCTATGCAACAGTTAGGAAGGGTTTCTTTTAAATTTTTGTCTATTTGTTCCATTGACTTTTAAGCACTGATTATACTTAGAAATGTCACCTAATAACTTATTATTATTTTGGGCTCAGTGTCTTATAACTCAGTAAAACATGTTTCTGATTTAAAAAAAAAGGAAGAATGGGAAAATTTTCCTCTAAGAATCCATTTCTGCACCTCTGAAACAAGCAAATCCCCCATGTTATTTTAATTTGGAAAATTATCCTACTAATTGTTGTAATTCTCTTTTGTAACTTGAGGACGAAGAGAGCTGTACTCTTGGAAGATGAAGATTCTTTGGGGAATTCATACTAATGCACTGGCATATTCCATGACTACCTTAGGTGCTGGAATGATGAACAGTATTTTTAATTTCTACTACGTTAAGCTTTTCCTAAACCGATACAAAATTTCAGAAGCAGCATTTCATGAAGCACAGGTACTGTACAATGGAATATTTTGATTACCATGTTATGCTATGCGTCAGTGTTATTACAACAAGGTGGTTCTTTTAATGACAGATTAATTTGGGAATCACTGCAATTAATTACCAGTAAATTATCTTTGAATTTAGGTAATCCATAAGCAGCGGAATGTACACATAAAGCACATCATTTACAGTCTACAGAGTAAAAATCTCCAGACTTAATTGCTGAAAAGATTTTTACCTTTGATAGCTTGAAGTAATTTTCTGAACTGATCTTGCACCTCAGCTCCATAGATAAGTTTGACATTAGTGCTTTCCTATGGACTGTTTAAGTACTTTAATAGTGCACTTATCCTGCGAGTCATTATCCACGTGAGTAACTCGTGTTGTAAGTGCTCTCCTGAAAGTAATGGGCCAGCTCATGTTTTGAATTAACTTGCTGTGAGAATAATATCTGAGCTTTGCAGGATGAAAGCCCAGATATATAACATTTTTAAAGAGTGAAGTCTTAGAGATAGTTTATTTCACGTGTAGTTGGTCACCTGCCTACTTATCCATCTTCTTCTTTCAAAATTTCTATAAAGCTATGAATACCAATAAGAATTTGTTTTAAGAGTCCGTTTTGACCTGAGTAGCTTTTCCATGCATCTATTTATTGTCTGAATAGGGATTTATTTTAAAGAAATACGTTGTGTTCGTGTGACCTCTGTAGAAGAACGACAGTAGCGACAAATTCCCTTGTTTGCGGCAGGTTGTGTTTATGATCTGGAACGCCATCAACGACCCCCTTTTCGGGTACATTCAAGACAACTCCAGGCTGAAGTGCTGCGCCAGGCGCCAGTTCTCCATTTTGTACGGAGCCCCCCTGTACGGGCTGGCGTTCCTGCTGCCGTGGTTCCCCTGGAGGCGCTACGAGGAGGGGGACTGGCTGAGCGGCCTGCACCTCGTCGTGTCGCTGTGCGCCTTCGACGGCTTGCTGACCTTCGTGCTGCTGGCGCAGTGCGCGCTCTTCGCCGAGAGCTCCACCAGGCACGACAGCAGGCTGCAGCTCATCAAGTACAACCAAGTGGCGACCTTAGTTGGGTCCACCAGCGTTCTCTTCTGCGGGCTCATATCGGATAACATGGAGAACTTCGCCTGTTTTCAGGCGTTCGCTGTTTTGGTCGCGGCGTTAGCGACAGCGTGTATGTGTTGCACGGGTAAATACAGCACGAGTCAATACGAGCAGAGGGAAATCCATGCAGAGAGTGCTAATCTGGAAAACAGTGATGGAGCTTTCTCCTTGGCCTCAGTAGTTTCACTGACCAAACAGATCATGACAGAGAAGAACTTTCTATGTTTTGTAACAATGAACTTCTTCCAAGTCTTCCACCTAGCCTTCTACAACAATTTTATGATGATCTTTGTGGATAATCTTATTCCTAAGGATGTCCTTTCTTCCTCAGTAAGAAGTATCATGTATGGAGCAGGTTTTATTTGTCCTCAGGTAGGCAGTCATACTTTTTTATTTCTAAGTATGAAAAACTGGTGTTTTAGTAGTTCACAGTATCCATTTAAGACTTGAAAAAATGCTATATTTGGCATAAGGCATTGGCCAAAATAAGTAATAAATCTCACTCCCTGATGCTCTAGACGAAGAAAGTACCCTGTGCAGGCTGATCAAATGTAAGAGGTAGAGAGAACAGACAGACAGGCTGGTAGAGTATCTCTTCGAAACAGTGTGAGATGTGAGTAGGAAAGGAATGAATGTTTGTATCCTACAGTGCTTATAATACCTAAGCATAAAGGAATGAAAAACATGGGCAAGATAAAACATTTCTAAAAGCAAAAGCTACAGAATTCGGAATTCTTTTTGCTTTGTTTTGTTTTGTAACACCGTAGATTACAAAGGAAGTTTCTGACATAAACTGCACAAAACACCAGAAAAAATTAAAAGGTATTAAAAGCATTGTTGAAATATATGGTATCTCAGTCATGGAAACCAAACAAAACTCTAAATAGCTGCTTTTGGGGAATAATACATTCCCATTTATTTTGTTGTTTGGTCTCTTGGTCAGCAATATTTATGGGGGAGAGAGACATACTTTTAAGAGCCCAGTCAGGGATGGGGGGAGGAGTAATGAATTGAAAAGAGAAAGAGAACCCAAAAGAGTGAAGTGTGAGAACAAGAAAACCAGAAAAAATATACCCCACAGAATGTGACCATACTTGTCTGCAGTAAATAAAACGTTCCTCTGTTCATTGCCTTCTAGCTTCTTTCTCTAGATCTTTTAAAACTTTCTCTGTGTTTACTTGCTGGATGTTCAAAACATGAACATGCTCATGCTCAAAACCTGAGTGTCCTGACATTCGTCATAGGTGCTGATGGTGTTCAGAATTTTTCAAAATCAGGCTGTTACGTTCACTAAATTGTAATGGGTTTTGATAAGTAATATGTATAAGAAGATAAATGCAATTGTAACTGGAATTCACAGCTCAATTTCAGTTCCCATTTTGGCTTTTGCATATAAAACATACAGATCCTGAACATACCTTCTGTTCCATAACTCCTAACTATCTATAATTTCAGCTTTTGTCCTTATCACAGGTTTAATAGTTTTGGGGTTTTTCCCCTGCAGCTCAGACAGTTGGACAATGAACTTTGGAAATAAATCAGAAGCTACAGAAGTTAGGAAAGCTTAAATAATTTTACACTTAATATATAGCAATCACTTTTATTGGTAAAATCAGTGTGACAGTGTGAAAAGAGCAATCTTTCAGAAAATGCATCTCTCTCTGCTCCCCAGAGACTCTTTGTCTAGAAGGTCACTGAACCGTAGAGGGTTTGCTGTGACCTTATTTTTCTCAGGTTTTGTCCCTTTGAGCTCAAGATATAATAAGAGAATTCTCTGATGGCAATGTCCTGAACTTCACTTACTGGAAAAACACCCGACCCTTGTAAAATAAAGCTCCCTTTTATGAACTCTGCTTCAGTGGCCTCTACTAAACTAGAATTCAGATTGAGGCTTAGGTTCCTTTTAGTAGTGGATGTGAGGAACACAACCTGCCCACAAGGAAAATGTTGCTGTAACATAGGCAAACAGCTTTGAATTTGCATCACTGCTAGTATTTTCCTTACAAATACACAGTCTTAGAGACGTGCAAGTAGTGAGGAATTTTCTAAGTCAAAAGTATTTCCTGAGACAGGGTTATTTTGCAATTACAGGGAGACAGGAACATGGTGTTTACAATAGCAGGCATTACAAGATCCCTTAGTATTTCTAGTGGAGGCACTTTTCAGCAAAATCCCTGAAAACAGCCAGGGGGAAGAGTATGTTTTAAGTTTCTTATAAAAAAGATGTTTTTCTTATACCAACTTTCCAGATTTGTTTTACCTCCCTGATCAAGTATGAGCTTTTTTACAATAGCATTTGCCACGGTAATCTTTGTCTGACCGTAGCATCCTGGTTTTATTTGTTATGTTAAAGCACTTCAGTGTGGGAGCAGTTGTACAAGGAAAATTCTTTCCTGTTCTTCATCTGAATATTACACAGTTCATCTCCATAACACAGAAGAAAGGAGAAAACTTGTGTCTTTATACAGTTTGTATGTTTGTGACGGAGATGAGGACCATGTACGTGTGGATGGTGACATGGGCCCACATAAGAAAAAGAACATAATTCACTTCAGAATGTCCTATTGAAAGTGGAAAGAGAGGAACAATGTAGAAGAACTTAAATTTTGTTCATACTATAATCAGCACTTAATATCATTTTCATGAGTTTGCCAGTCACTCGATTTTCCGAATCTACTCCTGGCCAATATTGGCAAAATTAAAACTCAGCCATGCACAAGCACTGGCCTCTGCCTTTCTCTGCTTGCTAGTAAAGCCTCTCACTTGCTTAGTTAAAGCTGTCTTGGTGAACTTGCTTTGCCAACTTAAAAATCATTCTTGATTTCTATAAATGTCAGTGAAAATAGTAATATTAATGAAAAAGCAGTTACTGAAAATACTTCTTGTCAGAGTTAAATGGCGAGATGCTTGATTTACAGTTATACTGCAAAGCTAATACTTTAAGGGATATCAAAAGTAAAGATCATGAGCATTAAATAATAGTTAGGCATTGTGGGAAACAGCATTTCCCCCAGGATGTGGCAGTTCTCAGCTGGCTAGTTTTTGAGTGAAAGGAGACTGTACCTAGTAGAAGTAGCATAGAATGAGCCAGTAGACAGTTGTCTTCGTTCAATTCCTGGTTTTTTATTTTGTTGAACTTCTTAGGATTGTTGGTTGGGTTTTTTCTTTAAAGGCTATTAATAATTTATGTCAGGTCTGTGTTTTATAGCTCTCCTAATGCTGAGACACTGTACTGTATCTTTTCATCCTATATGTGTATATATTATCTTTTCAGTGCCTTGTTCTTCTCAGTCATGCTTCGTTGAAGAAGTTTGGTTATTACAGAATCATCTTGTTTTCCTTTTACTATGAAGGAGTAGCTGCTGCTGTCATGTGTCTTCTAGGGCAAGACCACTATTACCTGTTGGCATTTTATGTCACAACAAACATGTAAGTAAATACACTCCCCTGTTCATAGACACGGATGAAATACTTCCTCTCAAACCGGGACAACTTCTAACAGAGCAGACACTTCATTTTATTACCATGAAGATTCTGCCTCTGCTTTCGTGGCTTTCGTTCTGTTTCACTTGTCAGAAAAGTTGAAACTCCAGATACAGCTTTTTTTTTAGCTTTTATTTTATTCCATTTCAGCTTTTAATTTCTGCTTAAAATAAAAAAGAAAAGCTTAAAATACAAACAGCAATTACATTTTGCAGGCACATGCCTTCAGTCACTTTAACCTGAGATTCAGGGGAAGGAGAATCTCATGTTTTCCACATAGCCATGGAAGAGCTCAGCAGAGGAACTCCCCGGAGACTTTTTGCTAGGAAAGCTCAGACCTCACCCTGTATTGCAGGAACACTTGTGTGCTGCGCTGCAGACAAGTTTGGGTAACTCAGGTGTCTCTTGGGAAACCAGCACTGGGGCACATTTCCACTGGTGCTCAGTAGTAAGATGCCAAGAAGTAGTATTTTCACATAAGTATATAATGATACATGGAAACGTTATTTAAAGATAAAGAGCTGTTTGTATGAGAATATTGTTACAGCAGTTTGTTTTTATTTCTTCATGTTCTCTTTCATTACTGTCTTTCTCCATGTTCTTTCCTGCCCTCCTTTTCTTTCTCTTTCCCTCCCCACCCCGTTTTCATTCTTATTTTCAGTATTGCAGTCGTGGGCTACTCTAACACTGAATTGTGTGAACAATAAATTGAATTTCATTATCTGCATGTTTTAAATTATGAAGATGTGTTTTGATTTCTCCAGGAAAAAATTCTAAGGTACCTAAAGACTGTATGTTTAAAGTGCTAGTTGTTCAAAGTACCTTGTTAGTAAAAGCTCATCACACCCAAAATTTAATAAGACACAGAAATTGTAACATTTATTGTTTCATTTAGCTATTTGTTAAGAATCAGGTTTTTATGTGTGTGTTGAAATGCATATCTATATACAGCTATATACACTGTAAATACATATATAGGAATGCATGTAAGCTATTCTTTCTGTTTTAATTCTTCCACCTTGAAGTTTATCTTCCCTGCGGTCATGTCTTTTCCAGATTTCAAGAGCAAATTTTCAGTTTCCCCTTTTTCTGAGGTGTTCTTTTCTCCTGATCACTTTAAATGACATTTACTGATAATGTAAATTCATTGTCAGAGTGTTCATGACCTTTCACACCAATGTCCAGGAAAAAAAAGCAGAAAACCCCTGACTTTTAGGTTTGCATTTTGATTTCTAATTCTCAACTAAGAACAGATCTAGTAATGCTTTCAGATAGATCACCAAGTTTTAAAGAACATCTCAGCTTTGTGTGTTTGCAGAATATCAGTGTTGGTGTGTTTGTGTTAGAATGTCAGTTACAATTTCATTATACAGTGAATCTAAGAACTACGAACATCTTCAATATTTTCTTTTTCTTTAGGGTAATTGTGCAAGCTTCATTTAGCTTGTTCAATTTGCCTTTGGCAGACATTGTTGATGCAGATTTAATAAAGCACAAGAGGAGGTATGTCAGTCTGGTTTTTTAAACTGCTTTTTTAAACATGCTATTTGCCTTGTTACTCTTTGGTAATAAATTATGTCAAAGTAAAGACAGTAAATGATCTGGGATCCTTGATACAGAAGTACTTCTGTGAGAGCAACTTAGCATAAGTAAAGATCAGAACTTGAGTAAAGTTTCCTGCTCTTACTTCAGAGAGTCATTTAAACTCTTTTATTATACTATACTATAGTTTTTATATTTATTATACTATAATATAAGCCAAGTCCTTCCAATTTTTGTGGCTTTATTTTTGTTAGCTTCAATTGAATTATTTTGTAACTAGATACATCTATAATCATGTATGGAATTTTCTGAATAAGGCCTTTTTAAGATGGAAAAGGTGTTAAGAAAGCTTTGCCTATGCTAGCTAAAGTGCAAATTTCAAAGTCTAATTGGTTCCATTATCTCCCTGAAATAAAAGTGATAAAACCTGCTGCAGAACAGCATATTGCAACTCACTGATCTTTTGGATTGTTATCAAAGTGCACGTAACTTCCTGTTGGTTCCACCAGTGGTTGTGTAAGTGCAGATTCAGCCCTGTTAAAGAACTTGCCCCTCAAAGGGGAGATCTGTTGCTTTTGTGAGGAAAAAATTGCCTCATTTTCTGCATGCACTGTTCAGTCTAATTTAACTTCAGTAATTACTCAAAGTGCACAAAGCTGAATTTGAGTACAAGTCACTTCAGAATTGGAGCCAAGCTGTGTGTATGTTGTGTATGTATATATGTGTGTGCATACATATACATATACATATATATATATATATATACACCCCAGAGGCTTGTAACCTTTAATTTCCAAATAAATTTAAATTTCATTGTGATAGTTTGCTATAATGTGTGAACTAGATAAAGCTAAGGCTCATGATATTTAGCATTTTCATATTAACAGGATTTCAAGCTTTTTAAAATCACTATTGTAATTAATACACTAATAAGTTTGTGTTGTGCATTAATTTGTTTTTCCCCCAAATGTTTTAGATTACCACTATCCTCTATGGTTTTTGGTACCAATGCCTTATTTACCAAGCCTGCCCAATCTTTGGCTCCAATGGTTGTGGTTGCAATACTAAATCATTATGGATATTACAACCTGAATAATGTACCTGGTCATCCTGATATAAGGTGAGTTCAAGAGAGATGCTTTAAATCTTAGAAAATAACATGAAATACTCCTGTAAGCTAAAAGGCAAATTGATCAGCAATTAGTTTGCATCAACTGCACTTCAAAATCACAAACACTAAAAATGCTTATCAGTTGTTTTTGTTTGTGTAGAAGTACAAATGTTTATTAAAGAGTAAATAATTTATTAAACAATACACATCAGGATATCTACCTAATTTTGAAAAGCAAAGGATACCTGTCAGCAGTTGACCATCCCCTGGCTTTTTGCAAAAAAATGAAAAAAATGTTTGAGATCCCCTAATAGCTCTTATTAAGATACATGTTGTCCTGGCTTCTGCATTTTGTGTACCTCATAAACCTACTTCCTTAAATATATAATATACAATGTTAATAAGATGCATTTATTGTTTGAGAGAAAGCACTGGAGGGAGGGAATTTGCCTTGAGTAGGAGTGTATAATTTTGGCTCCAGTACTACTTACCATTCTAATGCTAATGATTTCACTGCAGTCCCTGGAGACCTTAATACAGCATAAAGCTGTGGTTGCTGGTTAGCTGGACATGTGTGCGCTTTCATAAAAACAAATTAACAGGGAATAACCACACCGAAAGGGTCACGGGCTGTATTTATGACCATCAGGAGGAAGTGGCAACGCAAGGAACAACTGAAGTCAGGGCTAAATGGAAAAATCCGTTCTGATTAGGATTTACGTGAGGGAACACCATGAACATCCTGAGAACTACATAAATTTTTAGTGAAAACCTCAAGAAATAGGGAAACACAATTGTATGTGAACTGTTGTGGAGAAAGCTCCTGAGGGAGAAAGGTCTGGTTATGTGTCACCTAAGGTTAGGAGAGCATTTCGTATTTGAGGAATTTTCTAAAAAAATGCTTGGGGACAAGCATGACATAAAAGAACAACAGGTGGTCTTCAGAAATGCATCCAGACAGAAGCAGAGGCAGCTGAAGTTTGAGGCTATGTGTGAGAACAGCTTATTTTAATGCATTCTGTAGATAGCCAGTGAGATGATGTGAGGAGGACATGAACCTCATTAGAATGTCAAATAAGATGAGTGATTTTTGTAGAAGAGTGGTAGGTTGAACTGGATGTGGATATGAGAGGGCTGAATATATTCATCTTGATGATTCAGAGAAATTCAGATTTGAAACATAAAAACTGCAGTTCTGATCCCTTTCAATCAGAGAAATGATCCCTTTGTGGATGGATTTTAAATCCCAGTAGTCATAAATCTTTTTTCCCCACTAAGTAGCCCCTGGACTATAGCAACTACATATACATATTATACAGATTATTATATACAGATTTGAAATATTTGGAGTGCTCAATCTATAAAATCTGTGTTTTCACTTGAGTCATGCTGAAATTTTATTTATTTCACTAGGGCCAGGAACAGCATAAAACATACAAAGCTGAGATTAGTGAATCAGAGCACCCGAAATATATTATGTATTTCTTTTGCCCGTCCTTTCAAAAATAATTTCTTAGCTATGAAGCAGTTTGCCCATGTTTCCTGCATATGCAGGGTGTGAATGGGATGTCCTTCGCTTGCAGATGGAGTACAGGGTTGATACACAGTCCACCAAGACCAGAAAACTCAAAAGTTGTTTCTAGGGAGTCAGTTTGCCCTTGGCAATGCACTCAGACCATTGACAGAGCTAAAATTACTTATATATATTAAAAACCTATTGGCTGATCTCGTATTTCAGCCATAGGCAGACAGTTAAAATACACTTGCCCCAGGACAAAATTGTTTGAGGACAAACAGAAATTAAATACAAGAGATTCTTTAAAATAGGCTGAAACTGTTTTGGGAAAAAAAAGCATTTCACACATGTGAATGATATAAAATGAAGCATTATGACCCATGCCAATACAATCTCAGCTCCGTCCTTCCTCCTTCTCCAAAGCTGGGAATATCTATTGAGTGTTTCAGAAGGCATTTGCTTTATTAGGTGTAGTGGCAGTGAAGTGTGAAGATAGTACAGAGGACCCTTATTCTGCATTAACAAAATGTTTGGGCCCTGAATAAATACGTCTTAAGAGCTTCCAGCAATGTTGTTCACTGGGACAAGGCAGAATATGCAGTCTGTACACTATTTGCTGCGTTCTGAGTTATTTTTTAATAATTTATTTTATTAATAATTACTACTTTTTCTTGACCTGAGAGTTAAACTGTAGCGACAGTGATGGAGCAGCTAGTCCTGGAAACCTGCAGGCACAGTCAGGACAATAAAATCATCACTAATAGCCAGCATGGCTCCACCAAGGGGAAGTGATGCTTGACCAGCTTGATAAACTTCCCCAGTTAAATGCCTCGCCCGGCGGGCAGGGGAAGGGGGTGGGTAGTGCCTGTCCGGGCTGCATTCCGGGATCACCAGGATGATGGGGCAGGACGGACCCTCGGGAAGTTCGGGGATGACACAAAGCTGGGGCTGTGGCAGGTACACCGAGGGTCACGCTGCCGTCCCGGGGCATCTCCACGGGCTGGAGAAAGGGGCTGGAGAGGTACCTGGGGCTGCACCAGGTAAATATTGCCAGCAGCTCGGAGCGGATCCTTCCCCTCTGCTCACACACTGTGCCACACCCTTCGGAAATGTGCTCACTACACAGAAATTAAGCACTCTGTCGTGGAAAGTATTTTTAATATCCTTAAAATTTCAGCAATACTTTGCAGAATGGAGTGTCCTGATTTTTCCTTTCTTCCATCATCATCACACAGGGCATCTTCCAGCATCATGCCCTGTGTGGCTTGAGGTGGTTTTTGTTCTTGCTTGGGTTTGGTTTCTTTTTAGTTTGGCTTGATTTTTTTTTTCTTTGCCATGGAAAAGATGCCTAGTTTAAAACCTCCCTCTTCTGGAGAGCCACTGCAACTACCACGAGCTTCTCTTGAAAGTGCTTCTCAAATTCGTTCTTCAGAACGAAGCTATTTGGCAGCAACTCTTCATTATTTATTGAAGGCACTTTAAACTGTTAATGCTTTCATGTTGAATTACTGAACTACATGACATTCTGTTGAGAGTGATTTTAGGGCTGTTTAGGGAAACATTGTTTGTTTTATTCCTGTCTGGGCAAAAAGAAACGTAGATGTGGAAATTTCTGAAGTTACTTGTTCAGCTGTAATCATGATAAAATCCAAGCTCTGCTCTTGATTTATCCCAGTCCCTTAATGAAATATTTTCCCATTCCTTTTTTTGTGTATTTTATTTTTTCATAATTCCTGCAATAACTTAAGGTTTTACAGTACAGTAGGTAATATTATTTTCTTAAATCAGCATTATTCCAGTGAAACCAAATTAGGATTGCACGGTGTGAGTGATTTTGCAGATGTTCTTTGTGTAAAGACAGAGTAATGTTAGTACTGAAAACTGCAATCCTCTTCAGTGTGCACAAGAGGCCAAATGCAAACCCCAGCATCCTGTTAACTGTGTCTGAGTCCTGCTCTCGTCCTTAGGTGGTTACGTTTTGTGTCTGTGGCCTCCCTGCTGGCACTGCTCCTGCAGCCCCTGGGCGCAGTTGTGCCAGAGCTGTGCACGATGTGGGCTCCTTCCCTCGTAGGTGCACTGGAAATGCACTTGGATACAGGCCAGTAAACAACTCCAAATGGTAAATTATCGTCACTGCCAATAAACATTGGCTATGGACCAGTGGCCTGCTAGTGAACACTTCCAGTCATAAACGCAGTTGCCTGAGTGATTAAGTGATTCACTTGTGAGCCTGTGGGCTTTTGTTTTCTTATGTAGCATTAGCATGTACATGACTTGAGATAAACTGTGCTCATTTATGAACCTGTGTTTGTACTAAGGACGGGATCTGGGCTTCGCTGGAGGCTGCAAACATTTTTTTCTGTTAAACCGAGTGAGACATGAGTTGATTCTTGCATGATTCAGAGGAGCTCCTTGGTTTTATTCAAAAACCTGCTTGAGGTTTGGGTTTTCTTTCACAGATTTCAGGTTTTTTGGACCATGTCCATAGCTGTTCTGTGAGTCTCTTATCTCATCCCTGAATGCTAAGGAAAAAAATTAGAAAGTAACATAAACTGCCTCATGGAGAGAAAGTTCACTTAGGGGCTGTTTCTCAGCTTGAGTTGACTTTCCTGATATTTAAGTAATTAGAATCCCATAATTAACAAAATGCAAGTAGATAATGATTCCAGCTACTAGATGAATGCCAAAATGCATGCTTTGAGCTGTCAGAAGCCATACTGCTCATAAAAGGGAACTCATTTAATTCCTGTATTTTCTTTTTTGATTCATATTTGCTGATGCTTTTATTTCTTTTTCATTAGAGAAGATTGAGATGAGGAAATGCCATGCATTCATTAGAAAAAATGAAAATGAGTGTGAATTTCACATGTATTCTTTTTATGGCTTATATTATCTTGTAATCATTTATTTTGAAACCAAATGAAATAAGGCTTGATATTTCAAACAGACCTTGAAACCACACCTGAATTTTGTGCAATTATCATTACTTCTATCTAGCACTCAGCAGCTAAAACAACACACTATGTGGATAGTTAGTAGCACAGATTTTAACTTAAATAAATTAATTTCCTATTAAAATGTTTGCTTCCATTTTCTGCTTTTCTTTCTCCTCCAGATTTTTCAGTCTTACTAAAGCTTTTCAGATGCTCTGTTCTATAAGTGGATGAAATTTGCTTAAATTGATTTCTCTATCACATAATACAGATGAGCAGGAAAGTAGTGAACAGAATTTCTTAGGTTGCCCACAGTGTATTAAAATTAACTCTTTGTGTGCTAATTGTCTGAATTCCTCCCAGCTAGAGAAAACAACATAAAATACATCTTTGTATGCAGAACTAGAAAATACACAAGATATTTATATTTCTTTTATTTAGAATTGACTGTACAGTAGCATGTCTATGTGTATATAACGGGAATGCTTTAAAAATAACTTGTTTAGTGACCATGGAAGTTAACCTTCATACTGAAAGCTGTGTTCTCATTTGTTTCAGCAGGTCTTTTTTAGATCTCCACGATGCCATGTTCTACCTGGTCTGCCTGGTTCCCCTCTGCATTGCAGTCCTGCAGATCCTGACCTGGACTCCCTTTTCCATCCAGGACAGCCACGTGGCAGCTCTACACTGAACATGCAGCCAGTGGTCGGTGCATCTCCTGCTGAACCACAGAAGAGTTCAGTAAGTTTTTCATGTGAGAAGGCAAATTTGCAAGCTGAAACACGGTTTGAGCTGTTTCAGTAAAGCTGCATTTTCAGCTTCTGTAGACTCCAAGTCACATCAGCCTTAATGCTGAGCCTACACAGAGTTTTTCCTAGTTCAGTTGCTTTCCATGAATGGGTTTTATCCTTAATTACTTTTATTTAAAGTAATTTCTGGTATATAATGACTCATGTTAACTCATTTGAAGAAAGGGTATGGCAGATCAGGGAAAGGAATCCCAACCCAGCACCTGGAATTCAAGGGAACTGTATTTTCTTAAGCTTACTGGTGGATTAATTTTGCCATACTGATAAAATGGCAGATCTCTGAAGTTAATCTGGAAGATCCTCATGGATGGCAGGGAGATGAAGAGAAAAATTTAGATGATGTCTAGCTGGCCAGTATCAAGACAAATCTGACAGCTACCACGGGAAGAGCCAAGAGTAATTAACTACCCTGTGAAAGTCTGTGTAAGGCTAAAGAAGAAAAAGATTAAAATGCTGTTCAGTGTTCTGAATATGGAAAAAGCTCCATAAGTCCTCACTGGCTTTCTGAATGCCTCTGGTTGGTGGAAGGTCAGTGCAGTTTTCTGGCTTTAAATGGGAAAATAATTTTGAAGGTATCCTATTGTTAGTGCTTCACACAGAATGTCTTTGTGGCAGGGAGAGCATTGGTCTGTGGGTGTAGGGTTCAGCTCTTGGACAGATCTAAGCACTCACAGTTACTAAACCAAGCTCTGCCTGTTCAGTGGTGTTACGTTGGCAAACTCATTTGGTGTGTGACAATTGAATTTGATTTCTGAATCATCAAGTTGAAGTTGGTTAATTTCTAATTCATTCTTACCAGAATATATTCAGTCAAGCTTTTAAATGGATCCTGTGATTTTTATAAAATAAAGGGGTTTTGACAAAATTTCAGAAACATGGAGTTCTCTCTTCATTTCACATGTTGTAATGATAAGACATATTAGTATGTTTACAATACTCCCATTTAATCAATATTATTCTTCCTCCAGTATATTCACAGTGTAATTGTGCAGTGATAATACCTTTAGCATAATACAAGCACTGCATTTTTGTATTTTGTGTTTTGCCTGGGCAAACACAGTTTTAGTAGCACCTTTCTTAGGGAGTGCCACTTGAAAGTAGAAGAGCATTGTGCAGATTCCAGTTCTAAAGGGCTGAGCCAGCTTCTTTTCAAGGCTCTCCATTTCCTGTGACAGGTAACTTGGACAAGAAAGGAGTGTAAGAAATGGCTCTGCATTTTGGTGGACACCAGCATAACTTAATGAAGAAGTTTGAGATTTGAAATACCAGAGTTGGAAAAACCATTCATTTGTGCCTGGTTTTTTACATTTGCAGAGTAGAAACAACATCATTTCCTTGCCTTTTTTGAAGTGAGAAGTGCTTTCAAGGCGACGAGTGAAAAAGCGGGAGAGCATCATTAAATATTTAGAAAGCCAAATGAATCCTTTGATAGGAATATGAAGATTTATGTTAAAATGTAAGAAGCCAGAACTGTGGTGAAGTTTGAAGTTGCCTTATCTGGTTCTTATCTGCCTTGTCAGAGAAACTGTTGCCCATTTGCATTGTGCAGGCTAACGGCATTATGTACACGTACAGCATCACTTGTGGAAGTACTCTGTGGGTAGGTAAATGCAAATACCAGAGCAGATTGCAGCCTGTGTGTTTAGGTTTTGAATTTGAAAAGATTTCCTTCACTGTATGTATTTATTTTGTGTCTGAAAGGGAGGAGCAAAAGTCAAAGGAATTTAAGTTAATACAATCTTTGATTCATTATATGAAAGTCTTCTTCCTGAAAGTTCCTTTAAAATGGTAGTAACGTAAAATAGTCTCTTTTTTCTTTACATATTCTGTATTTCCTAAATTTCCCATGTTCATCCTATCCTCATAGAATATATATTTTGACATTTACAGTAATATAATATTATTGTGCTGCAAATACAGTTTATTAGGTGACTGTGTTAGTTATTTCTAATATTATTAGAATATAGTGTACAGCTGGAGGAGTACCGTGCTACACAACAGGACATCTAATAAGTGGTTTTAAGAGTCAAAATTACATCAAGAATTCTTTGAAATCATCAGAATTATTTTTTCTGGAAAATGTCTGGTAAAGTTACCAGACATAAATTTGCTGAAGTAAGAAAGGAGTAAGGAGTGATATGACTCAATGCACTGTTTGAATAGGCTCTGCAAACTGCTGCCTCTCTAGAATTCAGATAGGAATAGTCCATAATCGAAGATTTCTAAGCAAGACAGCCTGAAGAGACATTAACTGTAGAATAAACCAGTTTAGAAAAAAATCCTGAGAAATACAATACAATTTATTTAATATGTAAAATATTAATAATTTTCCAAATTTATTGTGCATTATTCTCCCATTTGTCTGTCCTATTTCCCTTGCTATAAGGGCAGGAGAAATGTCCATCAGAGCATCAGTAGTCAGTCCCAAAGAGGACTGGGAAAATGCTTTAAATTTGGGTGGTGGTGTTCCTACGGGAATAGAAGGTTGGCACTGTGCTGTGACTGACATTGCTTATTCTCCATTTCTCTGTCACCCACTAAACTTCGTTATCTTCTGCTAAACCTGCATGTTTGGTTTTGGCTGTGAATCAAGTAAAGGATGATCAAAGGCAAAAGTTCAGTGTCTTGCAACAGCTGGTTTCCCTGCTTTCTCTCCTTATTAGCCAACAGTATCTGAGCTTGAACTCCCACTGCTGGAAAAATGCCTCAGTTTAATCTTGATAATTTGAGAGTGTCTAAAATAGTCTCATAACTGATAAAGAGGCTATAAGTGTGTGTATAGTATAACATATGAAATGCTGTGGTAAGTTCAGAGGAGGAGAAATGTGATGCTTGAATCCCATTCTTAAGAGTTTCTCTATAAATTCTGAGCATATGGAGCTTAATACACTGAATGAATTTTATTTATTGAAAATCAATAAGTAGAAGTGTCTGCTAGATTTAAAATGATGTTGCCTAATAGACACTAAAGAATGTTAGTCTAATATAGTAGTAACATAATGTATGGTCGGTGATAGAGTGAAAATGTTGAAGAAATGACAGCAAAGTCATTAAAAAAATACTTAATTTTAAGTGGGGGAAAATGATGATTTGTGGAACTTACAGGCCCACCTCTGTTCTGGTTTTGTACCAAGTGACTTTCCCAGTCTCCTGCTGCCCAGATTTTGGAACTGCTCAGTAAGCCATGAATGTCCTGTGCTGACATGGTTGGTAGGAATGTTTACATTTGAATACAGTTCCACAGCCTAATGGGTGTTGTCAGGAAAGACAAGCAGGAAGGGGAAGGAACACTTAAGATAAGCCACATCTCCACAAGTACTTCTAGGCACTTCCTTGCAGAATTAAGCCAGCTGGGTGAAAAAGCTCAGTAGTGCATGCAGGCAAAAGAATTCCAGCTGGTTTTGTAAAGGAACATACAACTGAGACAGGGGAGGTGTCCTAAGGATCTGGACAGACCCACAACCTTTGGGGGAGAGGATCTTAGATACCTGTGTTTACCTTAAAGACCTCCTTCTGGTAATCCCTTTCTTGCTAATGTTTAAACAACAGAAGGGAAAGTTGTTTTATCCCTGCATTTTATTGGGAAAATTGAGGATTTACATCGTGGACATCCAGAAGCCAGGCTCCTTGGGACCACCACAAAGCAGCAACACTTCGGGTGTGCTTGGGACCTTTTAGACTCCAGGGATGCAATTGATTATAGAAATTTTCCATCAAGACAAAGAAAAAACGCCATCCAAATAGCGCAGCAGGAAGTAGAAAAAAAAAAAGTGACTCCATTATTTCTGGAAATCCTCTCCCAGCACACGAACTGCTTTGAATGACAAAGCAATACACTCACACCACAAGTGGTTTGCTGAGATTGTCCAGCAGTTGGTTACAACTCCACCAGCCCATATGCAAATAACTATACATCAAAATTATTACCTAAATGTGCATGAATAGTGAGTTCTTTATAGCTTGTCAAGAGAAAAATATGCTGAGTATACAACTACTGCATCAGAATATTAATGACAAATGTAACACTGGGTAGGAATTTTGAAAAATCTCATTAAAACACTCCCAGGTTGTATGCTAATGATGCAAAAACAAAAGCTAGCTAATTTCTTACGTTATTTGGTATGCAATCAATTACCTGTATTTTTTATGTGATAAAGCCAAGATATGTTTCCCTGTGAACAACATGTAACTAACCTGAAGCAATTTTATCTATTGGTTTAGAACGTTGTGAGGAGATGTCTGTTTAAAAATCAGCAAATTTAGCTTTTGTCATTTTGGATTTTGATTACAGACTTGTTTTATTCCTCGAGGGAAAAAGTAGTCTGTCTTTACAAATAAGAACATGCATGGAAAGGAGAGTCTTAATCTCAAGCCAAATAAAAACAGACCAAAAAGGCATTCTAGCCCATCTAGCTATCGGAGAGAAAAAAACCCAGTCTTCAGTGGAAAACTGTCGAAAGCTCTCAAGTCAAAAACTTTCCTCAAGGAGCTTAAACATCAGTGAAAATGAACTGAACACAAAAATCCTCTGGCAATACTCTGTTGTTTCTCTGGTTCTGCTGATTTCCCAGGACAAGCAAGGCTGGATGGGATCAGTGCTCGATCAGAGTTCCAGGTAAAAGCCAGGACCCCACAGGGGTCTGACCTCCAGTGCCCTCCTTGCCAGGAAAGGAAGGGGCTGCACCCCGGCCATCAAATCAGATGAAACGAAAGGCAGCGCTGGCTGGCGGCTGTTTCCGAACGATTGTCCCGGCCCCTCGGCCCCCGGCCCCTCAGCCCCCCGGCCCCTCAGCCCCTCA
>VXAZ01009370.1:2611465-2671784 GCA_013399875.1 Gymnorhina tibicen | reverse complement strand
GTTTCGTTTTTGTTTTTTTTTTTTTTTTTGGTCTTATAATTTGTTAGAATTTCTGTTATTCACCAGTGTTGTGCAGGTAGTTGTCAATAACCTTATTGGCAAGATTAACCGTGAAGGATCATAGAATCATTGAGTCATTAAGGCTGAAAAAGACCTTCAAGATTATCGAGTCCAACCTTTGACTAAACACTACCATGCCCAGTAAACCATATTGAGAAGAAGAAACTGGAGATCTGTGAACACCTAAATTTTGGAAACAAGCTACTGTTAGTTGTCACCATCATCCTTCTGCCAATGGTTATGTCAACATTTAGAAGTCTTAAAGACAGGAATTTTAGGACTGTTGTTTTTCAGTGGAACTGCAGGTGAGAGTTGAGTGCAGAACCCCAAGGTGTATGAGCTCAGGTACAGCATGTGTGTAGTCACGCTGCTTGTGGAACAAAGCCTGTGTTTCCCAAGGCTTTGGAAATGTTTTCTTCTGGATTGAAACTGGCAACGCATTGCGAAAGGCAAACCAATCGAGCCACCCCAAACCTGTTCAGTGGAGGGAGGCAGCAGCCTCATGAGTGAACCTGGCACACCCCAGCCTGCTCCTCAGCTCCTTGGGATCATTCGCTTCTGCCAGGCTCTTGGAATTGGCTTCTGAATGAATGGGCAAAGTACACAAGCTGCTGCTTTAGTGGCTTTTCAGGAGCCACTGAGGGTTGCTTTTGGGAATCACTGGCCTATGGTGATTTATTTAATAAGCGCTGAGCTGCAGTGAGAAGAGACCTGAACTGGTGAAATCAGCAGTCTCGGGGACCCCTGTGCCAGGCTCAGGATCTGTTTTTCAGAGGAAAGGATCACTCACTTGTTCTGTCTATACAAGTGTGTTTGAAAGTACAGTCAAGAGCCTGATTCTGCCAGAAGTGCACCCATTGTGCAGGTGGTTTTCAGTCCTAAGCAGGCACGTCTGCTGCTCAGCTGAAGGGGTCTTCCCTCGCTGCTTTGGGCCAGTGTTTGACAGAGCCCCTGCTCATGAATCTGGCATAAGGGCCTTGGTGCAGTGTGTGCTCCCCTCTGCTTGCTGGCACTGCTGCTGGGACGCTGCCCACACTGCAAGGAGAATCCTGTCCCATTCCAGTAAGGACTGGGAGTTCCATTGTGCTGAACGCTGTGTAAACCTGCACTGAGTGAGTGTTCCTGTCCCAGCGAGGCAAGTCAATGTGATGGGATCAGGATCTGAGCACATGTGTGTTAAATCTTCAGGGAGTTACCCCAGCTGACAGTTTCTGTCCTTCCATATGCATTTTTTACAAGGTTCTGTTAAAACTCTACATCTCACTTTAGGATACTTACAGCTCCTTATCTGCACAATGAACACGTGCAGTCAGATTAAGGAACATTATTGCAAGACTTAAGGGGGAGATAAGAGGGTGTTGGCTGTAGAGAATAATTTTTGGTAGTAGAAAACAGACACAATGGCATTTTATGAGGACTGGCTATAACTCCATATAAGTGTAGGAGAATGAAAAATAATAGTGATGTTCTTCATTAAAAAGAAATTTAAATTTTTTTTCATATAACTTTTGCATAGAGGATCTACATTGGCTTTCTACGGAATTTACCTTGTAGATGTCTTCAAAGTACAGGGTAACAATTAAGACAAAAATTAAAAGCACTATTTCTTAGCAAGTAATCAGTCCTCATTTTGTTACAATTCTAAGTTAATTTAACCCTGAAGTTTGTTGGAAAGAGTGCAGGAAAAACTAAATTTTAGTATTTATGGAAATTGATAATAGTTTTCCGTGTATTAATTTTCACTACTTTTGGGTTTACATTGCTGAACTTTTTTAATGATCCTTTATCTCTTTCTCTAGTGGTATGTCTGCAACACAGAACAGTTGTCTGAATCCCTTCAGCCCATTTTTGTCCAGAGTTACCTTGATCAAGGAACACAGATCTTCTTAAACAACAGCATTGAGAAGTCAGGCTGGCTGTTTATCCAGCTCTATCACTCTTTTGTGTCCTCTATTTTTAGCCTTTTTATGTCTAGAACATCTATCAATGGGTAAGTGAAAAGTCAATCTTGGCTAAGCTAAATACAGTTTGGATTTAGAGTTTCCAAGTGTTCAGCCCTACCCCTTGATCTGCTAGCTTTTCAAAATGTGTAATTTTGCTTTGCTGGTGTGTCAGATGTGAAATGCCCTCCTGTGTTCATCATGCCCAGCCCTCTTAACTGGCAAACACCATTTCCAGTGTGGGGGGACAGAGGAGCTAATTGCAATTAATAAAAGACAGTCAGAGGATTCTAATTGTATTTTATACCTTGTAGTAATTTTCTTCTAACTAAGAGAGTGTTTTCTTTGTGTCTCTTCCCTCAGCTTTCTTCCCCCCCACGTTCCCTACTGCCACATTTATAGCAGTTACTGGTGTCCTTGTGCTGGTTGGTGGCTGTATGCAGTCAGTTCTGTGCTGCACCTGAAACTCTTCCCACTCCAGAGTGTGTGCCTGCCCACTGCAGACCTTGGCAAACAGTGCAAAGCTGGCCGAGTGTTGTGTCTGGTAACACAAATCTGGAATTCCATCCTCCCTCTTATTCTCTAAAACAATTCCACCTCAATTTGTGTGTAAGCTGCAGTGGAACAGGAAACTTCTGGTGTAGCATGTCTGACTGATGAAACATCAGCAAAGCAGGAAAATATATGTTGATAAAACAGTGTTCTTCCATTCTTAGTGCATCAGTTGCAGGGGAGTTTGGCTGTTCATAGGTGCTTTAGTATTTTTTTCAAAGAAGGCTGTGCTTTTTTTTGCTCACCTCACCCCATTCAGACACATGTTTAACAGATTATCAGTTTTGACCTTATGAAGCATGCATTTTGTTACATTTAGCCAATTTCTTCAGTATCCCCACCTCTGCACCTGCTACATACTTCTGCACAGTCTGGTACAAGATGGGAGCTGTCTACTGGGGCTAGAAAAATAGTCTTTTTCCTTATTTTCTACCCAGATGACTTTATGAGCTTCCCTGTGGTGTTCTTAGTTATGTGTAGCTTTATATAAAGGTTCCTTTGGTCTCTTCTTCCTTTCTCTTCCATTTTTTTTTCAAAGGCTCTTCAGGGCTTTGAATAACACCTCATAATGCTGTTAGGAATAATAGCTATGAGCCAATTATACAGTGTGGACTGACACGTGTGCTGCAAGGGGGCTCTGCTTAAATTGGATGTAGTCTGTTTATTTTTATACATTTGATATCCTGCTTAGTTTCTTCTCTATGACTTTGTATACTCCGTCCTTTTTGTTTCTTTGGGTTTTAGTACAGTCAGTCTTTCCTAGGCCACCTCCTTTTCACATTTTTTATTCTTTGAGTCTTTTTATCTCTGTTTATCCTTTTTTCTGTTTGTTTTTTTGCCCTGTTCATTGTCTTTAATTTTAACCTGCTACCCAACAGGAGTTTAAAGAATAGTATTTATCTACCTGCAGTCTATTACTGACCAGTTCTTTTTCCTCTGCCTGTTCTCCTAACTGTTTCATCATGGAATTCTGCTATGACAGCTGAAATGTGTCACTGTAGTCTTCAAACAGTTATGGGCGGGTATGTCATTGACTTGATCCATAAGGAATCCAACTGTCACCTCTACCCAATTCCTTAATGAGTTGTCTATTTTCTGTTCCACAGCTTTTCATGTTGAATGCAGGATCTGCAGATAGCAGCAAAAGCCATTGTAACATAGAATTAAAAAAATCTCTTCTGCCCCTCCAGCAGTGTTAGCCCCATCCTTTCTTTAAATCTGTTCCCTGTCTTCCCTCCTCGTTCCACGACCTGTTCCTCATTCATTGTGCATACTTCTGTGTCTGCAGCCATTTTATTTCCTCTGTTTTTTCATCTTGGGTTTGTTTTTTTTTTAAAGTAGGTGGTAGAGATTCAAATCTGCAGATGTGACAAATAAGGTTCAGTCTTTATCTTTCCTTCTCTTTCTTTTCCCCTTCCTTTTTTTTTTTTTTAATGCAATCATTTTCTTGAGCTGCACCCCACGAGCTCTTCCTTACCTAATCAAATTCCTTCTGGAATCTTAACCACTGTAACTGCATGTGGCTTTGTGTTTGATCTCTGAGAAGTGCAAGGCAAGTTGAACTGGATTTAGAATTTATCTGAGCAGTGACCTTGTCTGCTATTATGTGTGACTGGTTCCTGCCAAAGCGCATTCTGAATTTCTTCACTGCCTGTCCTGTTAAAGTTTGTACAAAATTGGTCATTTCTTGTTTTTACATTTCAGGCTGCTGGGAAGGGGCTCAATGTTTGTGTTTTCCCCAGAACAATTTCAAAGACTGCTTAAAATAAATCCTGAATGGAAATCCCACAGACTTCTCGATTTAGGGGCTGGGGATGGAGAAGTCACTAAAGTCATGAGTCCTCACTTTGAAGAAATCTATGCCACTGAATTGTCTGAAACTATGATATGGCAGCTTCAGAAGAAGAAATACAGGTATCATACTGCTGAATACTTCCTGTATCCTTTATATCATTACAGCAATCTGCTTGTAATTTAATGAGTTTTCAGTATTTTCAGTTAATTCCTTTATTGTTTGATTGTTATGGAAAAGGCTCACCTGTACAAAAGCAGGAAAACAAACACATCTGATGTTCCCTCTTAGCAGTGTTGGGTTTTGTCTCCTTTATTACCTGATGTTTATCAGGCAGTATAAAGGTTCATAGGGCTGGACATGTAGCAATGCTGATCATTGATTTAGTTTTCTTTTCCAAAAGACCAGAAGGGATCATGTGTGTCTCTTCTCTAAATGATCGACCTTACATGCACTATCAACACATCCATGGGGAATTTTTGTCTTCAGTGGTTCTGTCTGAAATGAGCTTGTTTTTATTTAACAGACTGTACCTCTTTCTCTTTCCTGTCACAGGGTGCTTGGTATAAATGAATGGCAGAACACAGGATTTCAGTATGATGTTATCAGCTGTTTGAATTTGCTGGATCGCTGTGATCAACCACTGACTGTATTAAAAGATATTAGGAGTGTACTGGAGCCAACCAGAGGCAGAGTCATCCTAGCACTGGTTCTGCCCTTTCACCCCTATGTGGAGAATGGTAAGTGCACAGATTAACAGCTGTTCAGGCAGGCAAAGGAAACATTTGTAGGATCTAGTATCCCACATTAAATGTTTAATAAATGACATGTTTGTATTTGATTTTTTTGCAAATAACTAGTACGGGGCATGTCCAGAAGTATGAAATCATAGGTAAATAGGCCACATGATGTAAGCTGTTTTGTTAACCCCACAGAATACATTGTTGGCGCCAACAAAAAGCTCAAATATTGAAGTCACAGATCCTGTTCTGCAAGTTACCACATTTCAGCTGTGGGAAAACTGGTTCCTGTTCAGGGCCTTTTCCTAGAGGTGACCCCAGCTGTCTCTAGTGACCAATTGAGCAGAACCATCAGAACTGTCTAATGCTGAACAGAGTAGTTCAGGGCAAGCTGTTTCAAGTGTTCCAGATGAATCCCACCTAAAAATTCATAGGGAGATAACTTTCACTTTCCAACATGAGGTCTCAAAGTAAAATATAGACCCCTACGAATACAAAGTATCGACCACTACCAATATTGTATTAATTTACGTTGTACTAGTAACAGGAATAAAAAAGTAAAATTCAGTGCCAAAACTCAATTACTTCCCCTACTTGGATTTTAGAGAAATACATGAGAGATTTTCAGATGAATCTGTCCTGATGACTAAACTTCTAAAGAGACTAGAAACTTTTTTACATGCCTGTGATTGTGGATTCAGGTTGAAGCACCCTGAAGGTGGTTTGAATTCCAGGAGGCTGACGTTCATCAGTCATTGTTTGGACTCTGTTTCTCCTTGAGTGCTAAGACTTGTCTGTGGAAAGGCATGGATGCCCAGAAAATACAGAACTAATCATGTTCTGGCAATCAAGAATGCATCAAACTGAATCTGATTTTCTCTTTTTACATGCCAGTGGTATTTTGGTGGGAGAAGGGAGAAAAGAAGTTTTAAGTATAAGAAGTAATGCCATCAGATGAAGAATTACTTAAAATACAGTATTTGAGCTTGTAATTTTGTAACTATTCTGAAAAGTAGTGTGTCTTAAATTAGATTTTGGGTTTGACTTAGGCATCTGTAAAGTATTTCAAGCATATTTGGTTACAACTTAATGTTCCTATAATGTGGAACAATATGGCTTCCCCTTGTAGAAATCCTTTAAAATTCTAAATACCAGAAGTGTCTTTCTAGTCTTTCACTGGCATATTAAAACCAAAAAATGAGAAATGCTTTTTTTGTGTGCCTTCAAAACTCTGTGCCACTGTGTTTGGCAATCACTATTGCACCCCACATCTGCTTCTCTGCATTTGGTTGGGTAACCCCATAACAGACCATGTACAACTCCCTGGCTCAACAGGAGGGGATAAATTAAGGAACAAACTATTCTAAGCCTGCTTATATCCTTCATCATTTATTTCCTACCATACACTGGGAGGAGAAGAGAGTGTTAAATTTATAAATCCCAAGGGACTGGAAACCTGTTCTGTGATTGTTGAACAGTCATTCCTACTTGTTGAAAGTTGAAATGCTGTTGTAAGATGATGTGTAAACCAGTGTCATAATTTTATTGGTGATGGTGACTTGGCAGATGAGTCACTTTGCTGAAGGCAGTTTTGTTCCCTTAATATATTCTGAAACTTAAAAACATGCTCAGTTTGTGTGTTTGCCACTGTTATGGATATGGCCCCATATAAACTGTTCACAGTGCAGGTTAGCACACACAAAAGTTACAGCTTTCCCCCTTCAGATCAATTTAACTGTGGGCTAAAGAAACAGACAGTGAACTGCCAGACTGTCTTCATGATGTGAAAACCATTTTAGAATTTTGTTATTTTCATTCAGCTGTTCTACATGATGATGCATTTTAAAAATAGATATGTACATATGCTTTATATGTAACAAAATTATACTTGGAACATTCAAAGAGGAGAACATTTCATGGCTCAAGTAACTTCTTGTAGCAGCTCATTAAAACCAGCTTGGACCCTCATAGTGAAACTTTTGAATTGTCTAGAGGGAGAACAAAGGGAAAAGAGTTGGGAAAGTGTTTGATCCAGTGGTAGATCCATAGATAGAAGTGGAGAAATTATTTTAATCAAAATGAGATATTTGGGTTATTACATGCTGTATAAGGGGATGGTAATGGTGGAAGCTGTCTATGTGAATAACATAAAACCTGCTCTATGAGAACAAAGCAAGGTGGAGGAGGAATTCAAACACAGATCTGTGCTCTCTGTTTGTGGAATGACAGTGACACCTAGAGTCCAGAGGAGTTTAGTCATAAACTCTCTCTGGGGCTTTTCAGTTTTATTTCAACATGCAGAACAACCAGGATTGCAGTTATTGCAGGTGTCTAAATTTGGGAAGAGAGCTGGATGAATCATCAGATATTAGGCCAGTCGCTAAGAACAAATATTGCCACAACTTTGTTTTTAATAGGTATCTCCTAGAGTCATCTAAGAATCCTTTGTATTTCCTAACACAGACAGAAAAAGTCATTATTGGATAACACATGACTAGACTGGTGTAAGTTTCTCTAAAATAAAAATGTCATGCCATACTTCAGAACATACTAGTGAACACTGGGAGCCTGGGAGTGTGAAATTTCCTGTTGAACATGTTAATATCCTTGTGATTTATTGACAGGGATGAGAAGGCAAAGGTGTGTTTTCCATTCTCCTGAAATACTATTAATTGAGCTGGAAACACAGTAGTGTGTAAGATGGACCCTTGCTTTGTCTCAGTTGTCAGTTCTCATCCTGCTGAAGTGAGAAATGCCACTTCATTTGTTAAACAAAGCCTTGCTTTATTTAAATTATGATAAAAGATGCAGCTGTTCTTTAGGAGGGGAAATGCCTGATACCAACAGATATCTTGTAAAAGTGCTGATTTTGCAGACTGGCTGGGTAGTAACTGCTGAAAAAGGTACTTTAAAAAAATGTCTACTGCCTTTGACTGGATAGCATAGATCTTTTTTGTGCTTGTGCCCATGTTGAACAGGCATGTAAAGGCAAAACGTGGTGCTCCGGGTATTCCTGACTGGGAGATGGGGATTGCCAGTCCAGCAGGTGAATTTTAGTATTGGAGGAGCAACCTTTTCACAATGACCATTACTTTCCTAAACAGGCTTGGAAGAAGCTCCCATCCCAAATGAGTTTTGCCAGGATAAGTGCATGTGTTTATATTGTCAGTTTTTTCTGCTTGCCTGTCTAATACACACATTTTGCTCTGTTTAAGCTGTTCTAGGGCTCAGTAACTATTGGTCTGTAAATGTTGCATCAGCAGCTATCCCATTAACATGACCAAACCCAGAATTTCAGCCATGAAATGAGTTTATTTTCTGTTGCTGTAAATTTATCAAACATCTTTCACAATTGCTCAGTTCGTGTAAAAGGAATACATGTAAGTTTATGTAAAGAGGGGAAAAAAAAGACATTGAATTCAATCTAAACTAAAATAGGAAACTTTTATGAAGCATCAGCAGCTATCTTACAAAGATGAAGTCTTTTCCCAGGGTTCTTGGAAATGGAAAATGGAATATGTAACACAGATGTAAGGTACAATGCACTTGGTTCTGGTGATCTGTTTAGAAAATACTCCTGGAGAACACTGCCCTGCAAGGTTTTGTCCTCTCCCTTTAAAGCAAAGGAGGTCTGTGAAGGAGCTTAACTTCCTCACCTGCTCCTTTGCTTGCACAAGAACTGTTGGACAAATCTGAAGTGCTGCAGTGCTCATCTGTTCTGGTAAACAGTGTCATCTTCCAAATCATCCTGGGGAAAGAAGCCTTTTGTTACTGAGGTGATTTTTTTTTCTTAAATAAAGGTAGAATTTGTTTTTTGAGGCAAACTCCATCCCTTTAGTGTTTCAGTAAAATCCTTTCTCCCCTCTTATGCCGTTGTTTTTGTCCATGTGGTATCTACAGGCTTCAGAACATGTTTCTTACCCTGCTGGCTTTTCCTGATCTCCAGGGAGCACAGAGGCAGTAAAACATAGCCCATATTTTCATATCTGATGCTCAAACCAAGGACCAGGTCATGGCAGCAGGCAATTTTAGTTTTAAATGTACATGCATAATTTCAAAAGAGGGGTGAATATATATATATACATACACACACATGTGTAAATAGATGTATCTGTAATTGTATGCATATATAATATATATATATAAAGCATTTATAATGCTTTATAATGTCTTGGACTGTCATTCAGAATAATTTTTTTACACCTCTATCAACTTTAAAGGAGATAGACACAGTGTACTCCTAAAACCTTTTGGTTTCTCTTTCCCCCACAAATGTAGGTGTTGGGGGGTGGGTACTCACAGGCTGCTGGCTGTGGTGAGCATATCTCTGCTTTTGAAGTTCTTGAGCAATGGCTTGAAAAATTTTTCGGCCGCTGTTTATTTTCTGCAAATCATTTAAAGTATTTTGTTTCAGTGCAACGTTTTGAGTTGGAGGAAACATCTTTTTCTACCTTTTGTTATTTAGGTTTTTTACCTGGGTATGCCTTTGGGAATGTTACTGAGTGACACTTTAAAACCACACAGTTTGGCAAGCAGAAGGCTTTTAAATTACATTATTATTGCATTGCTTAACATATACACCTTCTTTAATGGGTCTTTAAGTGCATGGCTTCTGATTTTTATACAAGGATACATAGTGATGGAGGTTGTTGTTTTAAACACATTAGAGCTTACTTGAATTGGATCATTTAAAGAAACAAAAAATTAATAGCAAAACCTGTTGTCAGAAGTTTGAACCAACTTCACTTAAAACCGAAAGGAAACAGTGTCTCAAAGATGGCTTTTATATAGATTAACTTTACCATGTATCCAATTGGTTAAAAATAAATTAACTGGTTTGTTAAAATTAGTTAAATATAAATTTGTATCTAGTTTTGTACAAATCTAAAGTGAAGCCTTAACAGCTTGAATGTCTCTTCAATGGAATCATCAATTAATCACAAATTTGATGCCCAATATACTTTAAAAAGACAAGAAAAAGAAGCTCTGAATCACAGACAAAGCAAATAATGTGGTAACATACACAGTTCTCTGTTGTTTGGTCTTTCCCACTTTTCTTTAGCAGCTTTGGTTTTAACTGGAGGGAGGGAAAATAAATGAAAAAGCAATTAAAATAAAAGGTGAGAAGTTAGCAGAGTAGTTAAAATCGTTGCCCTTTTGCAGTGTCAGTTTGTAGGTATGTGTTTCACTAGATCAGTTTGTATCACTGGAAAGATCAGAGAGGTTTTCACACGTGTAAAGCCTTTCTCAGCTTCTGGTAGTAGATACTGCAAGTAGTTTTGCTTTGAGCACAGTGGGACCTGCTTGAAACACTACTTAATTCTCAGAAAGAAACCAATGGCATCACAGATCCAGTTTTTCCCCTGAAGAAGGCTTGTTTAATTTTTCCCACTGTACTCTTCACTCTGTACCTTCACTTCTAAAGAAAAACAAAAATGAAAAAGCCAGTCCTGTCTTTATGCTTGGACAGTGGTCACTGCAGGAAAGAACCATTTTACCATATCATACCACTAGGACTGTGAAGTCCTGATTCTCCTGTCAAAGTCACTTTATTGTGTAAAGGTCCCACTTGTAGCTCTGGGTGTTTGTTTTTATCTGAACACAATTTTTGTTCTAGATTAAAAAAAAAAAAAAAAAAAGGCAGTAATTACATAACTTTTAACTATGTGCTTTTTCATGGGGTTTTTTTTTTGTAAGCATAAAACTTCTTCCAAGTCTCTGATATTTTTTAATTTTACCATTATCTCTTCTGTATGTGTATGAAGAGAATCAGTAGTCAAACGAAGTCAGTCTGCAGTAACTTTACTGCACCTCATAAATACTTTGATGTGGAATTGAAATTATTTTACTTTTACTGGAAATGTATACTCTCAGGATAATTTTAAGTTCAGAATACCTTTTCTTTTAGACACTTTACTGAAAAAAGAAAATGTGGTTGCTGTTGAGAGTCCAGGTATGTGCCACACAGGAGTTCACAGATGTGTGTGTGCAGCACATGGACTTCAACCAACCTCCTCTTTAAAACTTAACCATAAAAGTTATGAAATCTAGAAATGTGGTTTTATTCCCCTTACGGAGATGTTAAAACTTCATCGATTTACAAAATGAACAAAACCAGAAAAATCACTTTGAGCCTACCTTGTAGACCACGAAGGATGTGAGCACAGCAGAGCTGTACAGGAACAGTAAGGATGAGGTGATGATCATGAAGATGAGTTTTCCATTGCTGTGCTGCTTTCCTGATCCTTTATTAAAAAATGAGTGTTAGAATAAAGGGCAATTCTGATTCACATAATTTTTTTTAAGGCTCTGCATTCCAACTCCCTTTCTCAGAGGAATTAAAAAACCTTATACCATCAGTATTTTTCTGGTTCATTTTCAGTCTAAATTCCTTAGTGAGATCATTTTCCTTTTGTTTGCTCATATGTTTGCAAGGGCAATGGAGACCTGTTAGTTTTGATTACAAACCCTTCCTTTAGGGGTAGAGAGAGAATGAATCCAGCTTCCTGCTCGTGTAAAGGTATATCTGAATAAAGCTCCTAGGCTTCTGTTCAGAAATGGAATTAGAGGAAGGAAGGAATATAAAGAAAGTAATAATCCAGTTTCTGGGTTTTTTTCTTTTTCTCTGTTAGGCATGTAAAACTGAAACCTAGTTACTGAAGTTTCATCACTTTCTTAACTAGAAGGCAAGCGATACAAAGGTTTAGAACATTTTTCTCAGGCTGGCACAGTAAATCCCCGGGTCTGAGGCCCTTCACTCTCTTGCGTGTACTTCTACTAAATGTTGGTTTCTCTACTTCTGATTTTTTGTTGAAACTTCCTTTCTGACAGCCATGAAAGTCTTTATGTAAGAGGATGTGCAGTATGGTTAGACAGCACAAGTACAGAACTTCTTTCTTTTGTAGAATTCTAGTCATCTTCATCATATGACAGAACAGCCTAATTAGCAAACGAGGCTGAGATGCTTAATTGTGGAATCCCTCTGGTTTTACTAATAACATCTTAATATAGTCATGCTACTCCTAATGGGTTTGTTGGTATTTCCATCTTAAATGTCATTTTTGAAAGTATAAATAAAGAGAGTATTTAGACAAGATAATTTATTTCTCCTAAGATGCTTCATTAAGAAGGAGTGAACAACTGACCTGTTACCGTTAGTACTGTTCCATCTCCTGTTTGTTTAGAAAAGGGTGAATCTGAGTCTGAAAATGCTACTCCACAGATATAAACAGCGTTGTCATCTACAGTCAGATCTTTTATCTCCAGTAAGATGTTATTTCCTGATGAGTGTACTTTGTACTTGTGAGGATCTGTGCATTCAGGAGTACACAAATCCTGATGTGTGTTAGTTAAAAAGCGAAACCACAGAACTTCAGGTGAGGATGAGGAGCATTCAGAGGCAGAGAAAGTGCACGTTAGGGACACGTTGTTCACGGAGGAGTCAGCTTGATGAAACCTGGGCTGCGTTACGGTGACTCGGCAGTGACCTGCAACACCTGTTGGGAAGGAGCAATTGGTAATGTGAGGGACAGCTAAAAAGCAAGGTACAGTCTAAAAAAGCAAACACAACTACTTTGGTTCATTCAAGAAAAGGTGGGAGGAAAGGAAGAAACCAACTGTGTTTCAAGCTTGAAATTGTGAAGGCTGTTTTCAGCGAACTTTGTTCTTAGATAATTCCTACAGCGTGCACACATGCTCATTTAACACTTTTATCTGTGGGGTAATGTGCTTGGCTCTCTATTTTCTGACAAAATAGAGAAGATTGATAGATGTGAAGCCACGTGAATGTTTCCTTTGGCACTGGAGAAGACCAGAAGAATACTTTGTGCGGCTCCCTGCCTGAGATTTAGTCCTGGGCAAGGGGGGTGGGTGTTGTGTGACCTCAGTGCAGCTGCTCAGTGGAGCAGTTCTGCAGGGCTTTTTCTCTCCTCCACTGGGCTGAGCCAAGCCAGACAACCTGAAGGCAGGCAGTGGAAATGTCATAAATCAAGACATCTATAATTTAGCAACGTCATAACATTGATTAGAATTCGCAATAGTTCCTAGACATTCTTCCACTTCATCACGTATATTGACTCTGGGTTTCTAAGAATAATAGTGCTTGTTAGTTCTGACATTTAAAAATGTGTGCAGAGAAAACAGGAAGGTTAATCAGAGAAGAGTATTTTAATTAAGGAACGAAAATAATGTGTTGTTTAATATGACTAGTCTGGAAGGGGTTTTTTTAAGCCCTTATTGAAATCCATAGCGTAAATTCTGTTTTAGTATATTTAATTTTTTTCAAATAAATTGTGTAGTTATTTAATCTATGGCATTGAGATTATTGCAGTGAGAATAAAGGTGGTATCTAAACAGCATCCTTTTGTGCTTGCCAGAAAATAACAAATTAGGAGATAAATAAACTGAAATCTTAGTGTGCTGCTGCTACACAATTTATAAACCCATCCATGGTGAACAATTAGCATTGTCCCTTCACCATTTTTCTCACCAAATCCAGTCAGATTCAGTGCCTGTGACTTTTACAGGAATAAAATGAAGCTGATTCTGTGTCAGGTCCATATCAGAGCCGTTCCACAGCAGCTACAGCAATCTGAATATTGTGAGTTGTGGGTGTACTTGCACCCTGTGTGGTGAAAGGCAGTAGCTTGTGCTTCTGCAGCTGATCCCCTTCTCTTTTGCACCTTATCCACAGGCTCTGGTGTCCTTGCAGAGCAGAACCCCATGGCCTCAGGTCATGTTAGGTGCTGCCTGCTGAACTTCCCAAACCCTCCTCTCAAACAAACACAGTTGCAGTGAAACCAGGCTGCTGCTGGAGTGTTCCAAGCAGGGAAGTGCAGCAGGATTTGACCCAGAAATCACAGGTTACAGCAGCATTTCAGACTTTTGGAAGAAAAAAGCATTTGCTAGCAGTTGTGTTACTTTGGAAGTTATATCAAGATAGCAGAAATTAATTCGATTTTCAGCAAAACTTTGCACTGCTTTTATTTTGTAGCTGTGTTGCAAATCATAACCACAAAATTCTCAGTCTTGTTTAACTGCTGTTAAATGAGAAAACGTAAGAAATTTTTTAAAGGTCTTACCAGCACCATACAGGATACAGTCTAACGCCAGCATTAGCACGTTTTTTAATTTGTTGAAAGATGCCATTTCTTGTATCTCTCTGGACATGAATCTTCTTGAAGGAAGAGGAACTTGGGAAATGTTTGGATTTGCAGAACTGTCTTAATCACAAGACGTAGAACTTCCTGTTTAGGAGGGTGTTTACTACTGCATTTAGCAAGCTGGTTAAAGGTACAGACCAAACCAAAAAGCTTTTGTTTGGTGTGGATGACATTACTTGGAAAATAAGTGAAAAACTTTAAATTTTGAACTTCTGCGAGTTGTACCTATAATCCTTCAGATTGTTTCATTGGATATAACAAATAACACATTTTCCAGCATGCTACAAGTGATCAGCTTCTTAATTTTATATGACCCTAAGCAGCCTTTAGCAGATCAGCTGGTAGGTGGCCACTGGAGGCACAAAGTGGCCATCCGTTGTGATGTGGTGATACACTGGTGAAAGCTTCACAGCAAATCATAATTTTCAAGTTGCTGACTCTAATTACGGTAATTACCTCTGTGCCTGTCTGCTGGACACCAGCCTCACTAATGGCAAGTTACCTTTTAGCCACTCTTGGGACTTCTAGTTAAAAATGTAACAAAAGGTAACCCTAAAGAAGCTGCTTTTGAACAGCGGGGTAAACTGGAACTGATGGTGCAGCAGGTCTGCAAGGGGTTTGGCAACCTCCTGGGTGGAGTGGAATGGAACATAATCAGTGTAATATGCTTTCCGTAAGAAAATGCAGCACACAATAAAGTTTTCTTTATAATTGAAACAAAGCTGTTTTGTTTTCTCAGTAGGTGGCAAGTGGGAAAAACCCTCAGAAGTTTTGGAGATCAAAGGGCACACTTGGGAAGAGCAGGTGAACAGCCTGCCAGAAGTTTTCAGTAAAGCTGGTTTTGCCATCGAGGCTTTCACCAGACTGCCCTACCTCTGTGAAGGTGACATGTACAATGACTACTACGTGCTGGATGATGCTGTCTTCGTCCTCAAGCCAGTGTAAGCCTGTGTGAAGTAAAGCTCCACAATCTAACCCAAGAAGAAGCCTCTGAAAGAGGGTTTTGATTTATGGTTACTTAAAGGGAGGGAATTTTGGGATTGCCATGCTAAATAAATACCGTGTAAGAAATTTAAAGGCCAAAATACTAATGTATTTCTTTGTAGTGTGATTAGGGGAGGGGGAAAAAGGTTGTTTTTTAAATGGACTCCTCAGCTGAGAATTTCTTTTTTACCAGCTCTTAAACCAACATTGCATTCTGCAATCCAGCAGCAATGGGGGATATTTTTTTATACTTACCTGCAACAGGGATCATATCCAAACAAAAGCAATAGTCTTTATAATGGTGAAACTGATACAGTGTGAACTGCTGTGAAAGAAATCAAGCAAAATCTGGCAATAAAGTTATCCATTCAGTTCAAGCCTTGTTGAATAAAAACTGTTGAAATGGATAATCTTCCATGCTAAGTTACTTTCTCTCTTACTGTCATTCTTCATGTTTTTAATCATGCTAATAAACTTTTTTGAGATGACTTTTGCATTAACTTTTGTGTTCATTTTTGTAACCATAGCCATGCTTGTCTGCAGCAACTGCTCTTTGTGTTGAGAATCAAGCTTTCAGTAGCAGCACAACCTTGCATTTCCTTAACCAGCATTTAATTGTTGTTTAATGGGATAACAGTGCACAAAAAACGTATCACTTTTGGTTGGGTTTCCTTCATGTTCCTCTCAAAGCCTCATAAATCCTCATTACTTTTGCATATGCCATTTTCCAGCTAAAGGGGTTATGGCAGAACTTGTTAAAACTGCACTTTAAACTGATGGCTTTAATAACAAACCCTCTAAGCAAGTTGTTGCCAAATGTTTTCAGCTTTAAAAAGTTGCAGGTGGTTTCTTGCAGATTTCCCGAGTCAAAGTGTCTGTGAGAATCAGGCTGTAGGGGCTTGAGTTCAGCTGCCTTGAGACATTCTCCTTTCTTCAGGAGCACTAAATAAATCCTATTTATTTTAATGTGTCTTGTTTAAAAAACTGTTTTAAGTGGATAATTTCTGGCAGTTGGGATATAACCTTCCTTTAAAACAACAAGAGGCATCATAAGTAGTACAGACCTGGCAGGTGTGAGAGAGCAGAGAAACCTCAGGTAAGTAAAGAAGAACTGACTTCTGTTGCTTTTGGAGTCTAAAAAAGTCTATTGTGCGGTTTTTTTGTGGTTTTTATAATTATTGGTGATTCTGTGCCAGGTAGGATGCTTAACATGTCATTTTAGGTTTACCTCAAACTCACTTTGCCTGATGGTTAATGATTTTTCCTGCCAATTTATTCGGTTTTTGTTCCCAGTCATCTTTGTGGAAGAGTAAGTATTCTGTAGTGTGGGGCAAGGGATTTGACTGGTGAAATTTCAAATTACTTTTCAACAGTAATTTAGACTCGGTGTTACTCTCATGTCAGGATGTGCTGTTGTATTTTGGCACATAGCGCAATCAGATTTGTCTGTCGGGAAAATGAGCTGTGTATGCTCTGCAGTGAATCCATTAATTTATCTTCTGCTACCTTCGTTTTGTACTCACCTAGTAGTAGGAAAATGTTTTTTAATGTGTCATGAATTCAGGTTAAGGTAGCAAGTATGTATTAAGACAAACTTCTTCAAAGGTACTTAAGTGTTTTGATCCCACAGGTTAAAAATCACACAAGAGACTGCATTTCATGTTTCTCATCTTTTAGTTCTGTCACTTAGGATTTCAGTTCGTAATAGCTTTGAAAGGTCTGGGAACAGAAGGTGCAATGTAAATAATAGGAGGGTTTTTTCCTTTCTTATGATTTTCTCCTTTGTTCTCTCTATTTAACCAAGTATTCTTGTACTGGAGATGAGGAATTAAAACATGAGCAATAATGAAGAAAAGCTTTCTACAAAGCCTAAATTCAGCAGGGTCAAAAACCCTAGTCCTGTTGAATAAACAGAATAAAGCATAGGACTGTACCTACCCTTGTATTTCTAAAGCCAGAGTTCCTGGGGAGGGAAGGGACTTCTCCCTCCCTCCAGGCCCTGAGAGAGCATTTGTGTGCGGTTAATGCTGCTCACAGCCCACACAAGGAAACTCTTGAGTCCAGTAGTTCATTACATTGCCCCGAATACTCTAAGATGCCATCTAAGGGAGCAAGTGTTGCAATTCCAGTGTCCAAATTCATTACTCCCGGGTCTGGGGATCTTGCTTTGTCCTTCCGCTGTGCCTGTCCTGCTGCGGGTGAGTGTCCGGGCTGCACCCCGGTGCTCTCCGTGGTGTGCGATGTTCTGCCCTGGGGAGAGACCGAACTGTTCTGTCCTGTCAGGGTGGACTGGGTCCCGCAGGAAAACAATGCTGTGCAATTGTTTAGCCAGAAACCTTAAAAGCAAAGTCAGAACAGCCTTGTCCCTCAAAACCCCAGACCCCTTTCGCCGGGTGATCGCAGGTACAGTCGGTTCATACTCCGCTCTGAGGAGCCCAGGGCCAGCTGCCCCTGCTTGGGCCGGGGAGACGGGGGAGCAGGGCAGCACCAGCCCAGCCTTGTTTCCCCTGCACAGCTTGTTTGAGCTCTCTTCACCTCGGGACAGAAGCATCCCCTGAGCCCCCGGCAGAGGAGAGTTTCCCGCCCGCCCTGAGGGCCGGTGCTGCTGGGCCGGCCCCGGAGGCTGCAGGGCGGTGCTGGGCCTGGCCCCGCTCGCGGGGTCCCTGCCTGGAGCCCGCCCAGCTCCCGCAGTGCCGGGGAGGAGGCGCACACGGCAGAGGCAGGTAAAGCGCTCTGGGGTCCTGGCTCTCCTTCTCTTCTCCTCACCCCTCTCCCTTTCCAGCCCGGACCCACTGCGGGTTCCCTCGCTGCGTGTGGTGCTTTTCCTCAGAGCCCGGGTGCGAGGGGGGAAGGTGGGCACCGGCAGTGCGAGGGCTTATCAGCAAGGCTTGCGATTGTGAGGGCAGCTTTCTGGTTATCGAGCTTCAGATAAGGCAGCAACTGCACGGAGCAAGTGATAAAACGTCTAGGATTTCTGTACATGGTAGAGTGGCTGTTTGGGGAGTGAGAGGAGACGGAATCTGGGAGCTTCTCCGAAGTGGGGAGTCCTGCAAGGGTGACTTGTCAGGGATCTGATCACAGCACATGCAAGGAATGATCTCCGGGGAAATGCTGGGTGGGATCTGCAGGAGATCCCCACAGTGTGATTTGGGACTGTCTGAAAGCTGCTGTGAACTGCGAACAGACCTCTTTTCACTGGAAAAAAATTAACTACTTCGTCCCGCAGTTTGTCTTACCAAGCAGGGCTATTTCACAGCAGATTTTCTGTGCACCTGCTGATTGTCCGCTTGAGTTAGTCAGGATGAAAAAGCACTTTCCTTAGCATTTAATCTCCTTATATATTAAGTTAGCATGCTTTAATTAAAATACACTCCCCGATCAAAGTGAATGAATTGGAATAAACAAATCAGGACTGACATTGGAAGCATGACTTAACCTATGCAGAATAATCAAACCTTACTGCGAAATTACTAGGGCACAGGCCGAAACAAACGCAAGGAAGTTCATTGTCTGGGAAACCAGATACATCTGAATGAGAGACATTTGCTGTGGTGCTCCAAAAGAGTAGCTGAAAGGGGTTTCAGTCTGTGTAAGAACAGGACAGATGTGATAGCTTCTTAAAGTCTGATGTTTAAACTTTTCATCGTCTGTCAGTTTGAGTCATTCCTGTTACAAGACTGGACTTAAGTATTTGCAATAGACTGAAGTATTGTTGGAGGCTTGTTGAAAGACGTTTTCATGAAAGAAACGTACATGGTACATTTAATCTCATTGGTACATGAGATTAAACAGTCCAAAAAGGGTGTCATATTTATCAAATGTTCAGATCTGTAACTCAAGCCATGGCAGAGAACTTTGGGGGAAAAAAAGGAGACAGTGAGCACAGATCCAAATTCAGCAACAAAAAGAAATGCAGAAATTCAGTGTCTTGCAAATAAACCTTTGAAATGAGGGAAAGGGAGAGAAAACCTAACACAGTCTCCTTATGGTCAGAGCCAAGCTGGCCAGTGGGACCCCCTGTGTCATTTGTTAAATCAAGGACTAATCCCATTGTAAGAAGCTGCAATCTGTGGATCAAGGCATCATCTAATAGCTCAGATTAATTAATTGTTTCACCTGTGGGGGTGGTGACTCTCAGGCTGAGCAGAGGGCCAGGCTGAGGGTGCAGAGGCAGAAAATCCTCTCTGCAGTGTGGATTGAAGTGGCTCACGGCCCTCAGAGCTGCGGAGGGGACGTGGCTGCAGAAACTCCTGTGTGAGACCTGCTCAGTCTTGGCTTCCTTTCCATCCCATTGCATTGCTGCTGTGTGTGTGAACAGGGCCAAAAGCAACACATTCATTTTGTTTTGGACAACTGTGAGACTGTCAGGTTTTTTCTGAAGGCAGTCAGTGACAACCCAGTGGAAGGCTCTGGGTATCCCATTGCTGCCCTTCAGATAATTTCTCTTTCAGCAATCTTTATGCTGCTAGCACAGGGCAGCAGGGACAACAAGAGCTACTAAAACATCTCTTTCCATACAAATTGTGTCCAAGGTGGTGGCGGAACACTGACAGGACACTTCTTGTGAGTACAAAGATCACGGCTTTGATCCATCCAGGTGAAGTGACATGGCTGGTTTCCCAAATGTGTGACTTTCCCTCTTCTCCAGAAGAGCATAAGGACATTTTCTCCCTTTTTGCCAAATGTGGCAGCAGGGAAGGGGAGCGCTCCTTCCCCCTCCCTGCCTGGAGCACCCTGCAGTGACATGGGACAAGGGCCGGGCTGTCCCACCCCTGAGTTCAGACATCTGCAAATGGAGGGTCCCAGACCAAGCCTGCAGTGATCCTGCAGGCAGCTTAACCAGCTAGGAAAAGCTTAGGGTTTGCTTGAAGCTTCTTTATAATTTCCTTTTTCACTGCCTCTATTTCTCTTCTTTTTTATCTGATTTTAAAAGGATTTGTTTGCCTGTTTTAACAAAACTGCATTGAAGTCATATTTAGGTGCAGTGTAATTTAATAAATAAATGGTGCTACAAGGAAGAAAATTAAATGAGCCACTTGCTAAAGGGAGATAAATCTGGCTGCACACGCACTCTTGGTGGACTTGTGTTTGCATAAAATGTATCTCTATCCTAGAAAAAGATCTAAATTAAAAACTTGGGAGCAAGCAGTTTTAGATTGTTCTGATCTCTATCTGTACTCCATAGCATAGGCTATCTCTGATTTATAGCTGTGAAAGTTTGGAGTGAATATTGCCTTTTGACTATGTTCTATTTTCCTTTTCTATCCAAGTATCTTTTTATTCTAAAAAACACCAGAAGAAATGTCCAGACTTTTGAAGATGTGTTTCTTGTTGATATCAATGAATCATGCTGAGATTACTCACAGTCAGAACTCTGAAGGTAAGACCAGAACTCCCATTTGAGGGGTGCTTTTTGTGGGATGGAAAAAGCTGTGTGTAATAAATTAAGTGCTGTTTAGTGGTCTCTGCTCTCTTGGCTTCATTGGAGCCATGCCGGCAAAGAATTTCACCAATATTGATTCTTATTTAATAGCCTTTTTTCCCACACTGTTTTTCTGTAAATAAATTTAATCAAAACTGTATTAAATGTTTGCAAATAAATTATATATGTATATATAATCACTGCATACAGTAAATGTATTTTTGTGTAGCACAGTTGAATGATAAAACATTAAATTAACTTCTAGTAACAGGATAATCTTTTACAGATTTGCCTCCGTTGTTACTCAAAGCTGTGGTTAGTATTTTTATTTGATCTCTCTACTAACATTTTATATTATAATCTAAAAATAATAATTTATTACATATATTTATAATTTTTCCTTAGGAGGAAGTAATAGCTGGGAAATACCTGAATGGTAATGTACAGAGTTGTTCCCACTTACACTTCTAAAATGAATTAAAACTCAGTGTCTCACCATAACTTTTTATGTTCCATTTTTCATGTGCAGCCCTCCTAGATGTACTTAATTTTCAAAGGTAATGTATTACTCTCACCATCTTGATTTTTTTGGTATTATCTTGCACTTCAGATATGGATCTGTTTCATTTCCACAGAACTGGAACATTATGGATAGAATGAAATTGGCACATATGATTACTTGGATTTAGGTCTCCTGGGAGGAGTATTTCCTATTAACAGGGAAAAACCTGTTTGTCATGACAAACAAAAAAAATGTAGAGAATGAGGCTGAGAAGAAATACTACATTTTTCAGAAGTTTTGGTAAATAACTTTGCTCATGTGTCCGAATGGTTTCTTAAGGAAATTAGGTGCAGTTCCAGCTTTCTGTCCACGTCCTTCTTTCAGTCCCACTCCATCCCCCATCCTCCAGCTCCTGGCGACTTTTGAATTATCTGCTAATTTTGTCTAAATTTGAAAGAGCAGTATAAGCCTCAAAGGCCATTCCGCTCCTACACATTTTGAGAAAATCAGTGGCTGTGTAAAGAAGACACAGTGAAATTAATGGCTCTGCTGAGGGAAAGGCAGCAATTACTCCCTGTGCTTTCTGCCAGCAGATCAGAACAGGCAGAATGGGGTGCCAGGAAGCACGTGCCCGGAGATGGTACTAATGGCACCACCTTGGAAAACTGAGATTATTGTGGGTGGTTGTGGAATCAGATGGAAAAAACCGTGACTAATTCATTCCATTTCCCATTGAACCATGTATTTTCATTGCATTAAATAGATCAACTATTACTCTAGTTAGGGAAAAAACAGAATCCTTTTGTGATTATGGTGTTAGCAGCACTGTTTGTTTCCCTTTTTCATTTTTACTCTGGTAATCTGCCGTTTAACTTGTTATATTATTTTACTGGCATTTTTGGTCCTGTTTTCTGTTACAGCTCTAATGACTGGACAGCAGATATGCTTACAAAAGTCATGGCATATTTTCATGCCCAGGAAGTTACGTTTACTCTTAGCAGCCTCCAGGTTTGTGACATTTAAGATGCATGAAAATTTTTATTTGAAAATGACTTTAAAAAACCAACCTCTATAGCCAAAGCTAGGTGGTCAACGGTAGAGGTAATTGACACATCTGTAGTGTAGCAACTAAATAGGAAATAGGAATAGGTTGTCTTTTCCCCCTAAGATTGCAGGAGTATGCAAGGCAGAAATCCTAATAACGATCTTTTTTGCTTTTCCTCTGATGGGAAGCAGGAATTAGGGGTTTTCAGGCTCATTGTTTCTGAGTTGAGTGTATATAAATGCTGTTTCTCCAGAAAATGATGGGTTTCTCCCAGATTTTGACTGGCTGTATTCTCCCAGCTCCTTATGGAATGAGAGGCTCCAGAGCATCCTGCAAAATGCCTCCGTCTTTTAAAGCTCCTCCGAACGCTGTTTTTGTGAATTATGGCCGTGGAAGTGATGCAGGCAGGAGCTGCTGTTCCTCCTGCTGCTGAGGGTTAGTGACGAGCTGCTTTCAGTGGGGCTGCACCCAGCTCATCAAACCTGAGCCCCTCGCTCATCCCTTCACACATGCTCTGAAACAGGCGAGTGTCAGCCGTGCCATCCCTGGGCCTCAGGCGTTCCCAGAAGCTCCACAGTGCTTGAACCCTGCCCCGAGCTCCGTGTCGCTGTCACAGCTCATCCTCACCTACGTTTTCCTGCCACTGCCCCTTCCCTTTGTCAGGTTTATTGGCAGCCTGAGGCTCTCAGCAGGCTGAACCCCCCGGGCAAAAAGGAACTGTGTTAATATTTGGTGGTGGCAATGCAAGTTAAGCAAAGCCAGCAAAGAACAATTGCAACTCAAATTCCGAACCAATTCTGAAATAATTCTGTCAGGAATTAGAAGGGATTCTACTCCAGTCTGCTGTTAATGAGCCTTACATTTATGTCTGTTCCAATGTTATGATTCCCCTTAAATTTTTCAAAACAGGCATGAGATTGTTAGCTGGTAATGCAGCTTGATGCAAGAGAGAATATTTTTGGCTTATGACCTGGTACAGACTTTTCCTCCCATCTAATTGCACATTTCCTTCCCTTTTTTAAGTAATAATATGCACATGGTACCCGATTTTTTTTCTTTAGGTTTTTAGCTCTTTGAAAGTTTCATTTTCACAGCTCTGCTGTGTGAAGCAGAAAAGCTTTATTACTCTTGTTTATGAAGTGAGAAACTGAGGCATCTTTGTTAAAAAGCTCCCTCGAGAGGACTTGTTCATGAAGCCAAGAATAGGACTTGAAAATTACTATCTTTCAGAATGCATTTAGATTATTTTTGTTTTCAGTTTGTGTGGAGAATAGTTATTTTGATCATTGACAGCACAGACAATACAGAGCTAAGCACTTAGTTCTCCTTGAGCACAGACTTTCAGGAAGTAAAAGAGCCCCTAGTACAATAGTATGAGTTTTATGTATTTTACACAGATTTTTCTATACTTCAGATATCCATAAAAAGTTACCTGAAGAACCTTTTATACCAGCCCAGGCAGCTACTGTCTGAATTGCAACAGCTTGATCAGCAGCAGTTCCAAACTGCAATGAAGTACCTCTTCAACAGCAAAAAAGAGCATCTTGTGAGTGACTTTACACTTTGGAAAAGGAAAAGCTGCTGCCAGTTGATAAACTGTCTGTTTAGATAAACGGAAGGGGACAGACGGGGGGGCTCGCAGTGCAGGCTTGGATTGGATTCCAAAACTCCCTCTCCTCTTAGGTTAGACATACTTCATTTAATTCTTATTGTCTAAAAGTTGCTGCGAGTCCAAGTCAGTCGTTTGGGTTTTCATTGTAATCAGTAGAGAGAAACTCATCTCCAGAGAACAGTTCAGCCTCCTACAGTAACATCTAAGGGAGGTAGGGCCGGTTACTCTCAGGGAATATCTTCTTTTCAGTGGCTGGAAAGAGCCAAGATGGCTAAAGAAGGTGAAATTAGTAATTTTATTAGTCAGCCATTTGGATTATTTTTCTGGGTTTCATTTTGGTTTTGTAAAAAAAGTTCAAGCTGGTCTCTGCCAAATGCCAGAAAGGAATTATCTGAAGTAATGCAAACGACCATTGCAGCTGTTTGTCCTGAGAACAGCACCATATTCTTTGTAGAGTGCTCTCTGTCAGGCCTCAAAATGAACAATATATTGAATTAGTCAGAGATGTTACTTTAACACTTTTGTTGCTTGCAGAAAATGGGAAATACTATTCTTAACTTGGACAAGACTAGAGAGAGAATTTTTCAAAGCCCAGGAGTAAACAGGACCTTGTTCCTTGTAACACTGGATAAATGCTTCCTGGCTCTGAGCGCCCTGGACTGTGTGGATATCCTGAGCCAGGTTCTGCGTATGTCAGCAGTGAACTATCTCCAACCTGATGTGGTTGGGAGCCTCCCAAACCTTCTGCTGGAGGATGCTTTCAGAAACTTGTAAGCCATTTATTTTTCAGACACTATGTTGGATTTGCTGGCTGTTTAAAAAGAGGTTGCTGTGTCGCTGTTTCTAAAATCATTTGTCCATATGTGTCACTAAAAAAATGAATAGTTAGCTCTTCAGTGAACTAACATGCCCTTGTATCACTTAGATCATCCTTATTCAAGGACCTCTATGACAGAACCTCAGCAAGCACTCAGAGAGCTCTGTATGGCTGGATGAAGCGGATTCTACAGAAATCTTACAACATGAGTGGTATGTTAAAGTGGTTTTTTCTTGCTTATCATAAGAGAAGAGCACTCAGGAAAAGGCCTGTCCATTGTATTCAATTGTTTTCCCAGTTTAACCCAGGTCTGTTTAAGAGTAGCTGTTTGAAATACCTTTTCTCCAGAACACAGCAAATACATAATGTGTTTGTTACTCATGACAAATAGTTCTCCAAAGATGCTTGCACTTACAGAATAGAATCATGCTATTGTTAAGGCTGGAAAAGACCTCCAGGATCATCAAGTCCAACCACTGGACTCTTCCTCTGTTCTGCACAGAGCTGTACACAAAGTCTTTTTCTAGTACTCCTTCTTTCTGTACTTTTTCTAAGTCTGAAATAGGATACAGTGGCCAGGTGCTCTGCCAAGGCATGTTGTTCACTTCTGAACTCCTGTTCAGACGAGAAAAACAGCTCTGGCTCAGGATACATTGTCCACTGCACTGTTTAAAAACCCAAAAGAAATGCAGGATGTTGTGGAAGCACATGGCACTGACTTGATCAGCAAAGGGACAAGATAAAACCAAAGTTAATTAATCCTGATTGGATGCATTTTCCCACATCTGTTTGCCTGGTTAATGTGCCTTAAACAGCTGTTCCACAGCTGGGACAGGCAGGATGGGCTCCACAAGGGGGCTGTGCAGGGCACTGAACCATCAGAACCAGTGCCTGGGTTTCACTGAACATCCCAGCACAGCTGTCCTGGGAGCATTTTAGACTTTTATATGCATGTTTTCTTCCTCTTTCCATAGAAATCAAAGGAAAAATGCCCACTTGCTTCAGTGGAGCTAAATTTGCCTCCTGTGTCTTCTGCCATTTCAAAATATCAGAGTAATAAGTCGTGGGGAGGAGGTTCATGCTGCTGCTGCTGGGAGGTGATGTTAGTGCCACTGCATTGTTGGGGAAGCAAAGATGCAGAACTTGCCTGGTTCAGCAAGGAAACTTGCCAGCTACTCAGCAGTCCTGGGAAAATGCCTCAGCATCATCTCGGGTTGTGTCTGAAGCATTGGTGAACCCTTGATTGGTGGAAGATCACCCAGCATGGGAGGAACTGAGAGTTGCTGTGCCTCTTTTTCCTCCTGGCTGCTGCTTCACATGCTGAAAGCAGCACAGATGTGGTGACTGCACTCCCAGGGCATCGAGTGTGGGCTGATCCCCAGCTGGTTGTGGCAGTGTGAGCCATCAGCCCTGGGCAGGCACACTTGGACTGGAAGTCTAAAGCTCCCTCCTGTTTATCTGCAGTGCCCAGGCCACAGCAGAGTGCAGGAAGAGTCCTGCAGGAGGGTGATTTATTCACTTGATATGTGGGTAGCACTGGGGACCACCTGGGATAGGGATCACTTTTTGGGGATCACAGCTGCCATGGCTGGTAACTGCGAGTCTGTTCTGCTAAAGGCCACAGTCAACATCCTTAAATTGTGCTGGTTTGTCTTTAGCTCTCTTGTCATGTCTTTCAGCTCTCGTAATATTCTGGGTAATGGGAGGTAATACCACTTTAAAAAATGCAGGCCTGACAGGTCTGCTGGGAGAGCATCATCTTGTCTCAGTTAAGGAGCTTAGATCTGTGTTTTCAAAAAAATCACTTAATGGAGTCCTTCAGCTGCTGATAGATGCAGGCTGGTTTTTCCTGGCACTGGAAACTCTTCAAAGTGCACTGATGATTTTATTTTAGCCGAGCTGTGAGTGTCAGCACTGCCAAGGAATGTGATCAGAGGTGTCACACACTGAGCCATCCAAATCACAACACCCTGGAGAAAACAGGCTTTGTGGCTCAGGGTACCCATGGAGTCCATAAATATGTTTTTTCTCAGGGATGTTTGGATCTTGATTTCATTTTCAGTCCTTGGGAGAATGTTACTAAATGAATGCCATTTTTTAACTGCTATGCAGTGTTTTGTATTTTTGTCAGCCTATTTCCATGTAGGTATTTGAACAGTTTTTCATTTTCTCCATTATTGCTATTGCATATTGCTGAAATAAGTGGCATCATCAATAATAATATATAAGATATATAAAGTATCATGCCTTCCTGATATTCTTAAATAATGCAATTGATTAGGAAAAGTGAATTTAAAAAATACTGCTCCATATTTAATACTTTTGGGTAAATTTTTCCTGTCCCACACTTTATCCATTCTCTATTTCGACAACATAAAACATTAATTGTTTTTATATGAGAAAATTTGAGACAGTTGAAACACTATTTCATTTCATTAAAAAATTTATGGGCTTATAAAAATGTGGTGCTAAAATGTAGCAAATGGAGGAAACCTGACTCTCTCTGCTAAGGATTTTTCTGATTTGCAGATTTTTTTTTTATTCTTTACCAGTAACAATATATTAGGTACAATATATTTGAAAAGTAATTCCTTTCTTAACATTGTAGTGAGTATTTATTTGTGCAAAACAGAGTTCAATGAATCAACTTCTTGGGTCAGTGCAGAAAGCTTATGGATTTTGGGAAGATACATGGTCCATCTCCCATCAGAAGAAATTCTGAAGATTAGTCTCAGTGAAGTAAGTAACAAAGTGTGGTTGGATATGTCATTGCCAAGTGATGTCAGCTACAAACAACACGAACACAAATGCAAACTTAAACATGAGAAAGAACTTTATATATTTTAATTACTTAAATATAACGAGAAAATATAGAGGGGAAATATTAATGTATTCTTTACAAAATTCTTCTATATTTTTAATTATAAAGCGCCTGTCATTAATATGTAATTATTTATCTGTATCAGACTTCTACTGAAATGGACCAATGATAGAAGACCCTCAAATTATATGACATTTTTGGCAGAGAATCACTCAAATCACTCACTCAGCTTTGCCTTCAGAAATACTGTTCTAGCCAAATCTTCTTCTTTTCTCTGTAACATGAATAGAGTCAATTAATTTAGAGTGTCAGACACACACTTTACAGGATGTCATTGTTTCACAGTGCTGATGGTGGTTCTGTTTGTGCTGGTCAGATCAGACTGTTCATTAGCTACGACAACGCAACAAAGCAGTTGGACACGGTGTATGATATCACACCAGAGCTTGCACAGGCCCTCCTGGAACAGATAAACTCGTCAGGATTTGAGATGAGGAACACTTCAACTATCTACAGGCAAGGCTGCTTTGCTTTTTCTTTCATGGCTGTGGATGGATGGAATGAATAAGTAAGGAGAAAATGGAAATTGATAACGTGGCACAGCTTTTTCCTTCCAGCAGAAAAATCTAGGCTGAAATCCAGCCCTGTTTAGCAACAGTGAAGAATTCCTACTTTATGAATTTTTGGAGGTGTGCCTAATTAGCTAATGCTTTGTCTCATGCTCCACAGTGGATGCCTGTGGCATTCATAGGAAGTCTGCAGCAGTATCTGGGGGACCCAGGCAGAGCTCCTCCACGTTGCAGAGCAATAAAACAAACTGGGACAGCAGAACATGGGTTGTCTTGGCTGCTTGAATCACAGAACATGGAGGTGTTTGGTGGAAATCATGCTACAGTTAGGATGGAAGGGGGAAATCTCAACTCCTGCCAGCCAGGACTGCAAATGGGTTTTAGTTGACATGGTTGTCACCAGAGAAGCCACAAAGTGAAGCAGTGTAAAGCCTGCCCTGCTGTCCTCTTTGTCCTGCAGGGCAGAGAGGAGCCACGCTTAAATATGTTTGAATGTTAGGTGTGTAAGCTGGAAACTGAATTTTCAGGGCTGTCAAATCTGCACTGAAGTAACTTTAACAATAATAAAAAACCAAAATAAACTGCTGTTACTCATAAATACGCAGCGAGCGTGAGAAAGCTCTGCACTCCACGTTACATTTACGCTGTCATATCAATGGATGTATTTAGTCCCAAGACAATGCTGTCTGAAATTATTTGTAGTCTCCTTGGGGGATACCTTGGAGCTTTAAACTAATGGAGAATATGCTTTATGGCTTCAGAGCTCCTGTCATTACTGCAGTGCAGCTCGCTGACTTCCATGAAGCATTGCTCATTGTCGGAGGAGTAAGCGAGAGAAGAGTTATGCCCACGCTCTAAATTTCAATGTCAGAAATCTTAAAAATGATTTTGTCACTCACAAGAGCTGCCACATTCTCACAGATGAGAGAAATGTCATGCTCCATAATCCTTAGGATATTCTACTTTTACAACACACTTAGTTTATGTTACTCATTTTAACCATACTGTTGATTTAAATGCACTTTTACTTTTAAGACGTAGTGTTATTCATTTCTGCTAATCCCAAAGGAGGTGAAGAGCTCTTGGTGGCTATGCAATAATGCATCAGAATGTAATTATTTGTTATAAAAATGCTCTTATAGATGTTTCTTTGATTTGTATGTTGGTTTGATGATCTCCCAGGAATTCAGATGTGCTGCTGAAGGAATGTTTTGTTATATCGCTGGCAGGTTGTTGTTGAGAGACTAGAGGAACTAAAAGCCTTCCTGTGCTCTAGAATTTGACTGAGTTTGTGGTACTGCTGCAGCATTGTCCACTGTTGATTTGATTCACATCTGGACATTATTGCCGAGACTCGGCCTGTGCCTGCCTCACTGAACTGCTAAAAACCAGGGACTGTAGCAGGAAAGCTGGGCTTTGGCCACATCTCTGAGGTTCTTGTTCTGTGTAAATTATGAAAGCAAAGGCTGAGAGTTTACAGGGACAGGGAATTGATTCATGCTTCCTACAAACCAGTTTATCCCCATCACTATAAAGTTCAAAGGCCAGAGACAGTGATGCACAATTCAGAGCTCTTTCTTCGCAGGGCTGCAGGTAAAGGCAGTAAATAAGCACAAGGTCTAAGCCAGAAGGACACCTACAACAGGTATTTCCCCATGGTGGTGTGACTCCTCCTCTCCAGAAAGTATGGCTGTGGTTGCACTTTACAGAGGTTAATGGAAATGTTGACTTAAATATTACAGCATGGGAACTGTGAAGGAAAATGAGCTCAGTTCACAACCCTGCCTTGCACACTGCTGTGCTGGCACAACTGGGCAGTGAGCCTCAGTGTGCTTTCTCCTAACCAGTGTTGGACTGGACAGGTCCCCATCCATCGGCCAGTCCTGTGTTTGATGTGAGATACAGCAGGCTTTGTTTAATCCTAAAATGATAAAGAGGCCTCTGGCTGCTGCTCTGAAACACAAATGTGTTGTGTTGCATGTGAAATCCAAGCAGGACTTAGCATTCAAAACATCTGATCAAACCAGATAAGAACTCAGCAAGCCACTCCTAGAGACTTAGGAATAGCCCTCCATCATTTCCAAGATTATCCTGTCAAGGGAAGTGGAGTCATTAACTGGGACAGTCCAGCTGTGGATTAATGGAACCAGGACAGGTAAATTTTCAAGCACAAGCAATCCAGGCAGAATTTAGCTGAATACAAAGGCCAGTGCATGTGCTCACACCCCAGTTACAGGCTAAGTTTTAAAGACTGCAGGTCGAGGCGCTCGTGACAAACAGAAATGGCTCAAGCTGTGATCACGAGGAGAAGGTACCAAGCTGTGTTTGCATTTCCCAACAGTGACACCTTTTATGTCAGAAGGGAGCTAATGTATTTCTGCTCTGTAGGCTGGGTTTACTGGTTTGCTTTTATGATGACCTGGAACAGATGGAGGCAGCTGTGGCCCGGGCTCTACTTCATCAAATGATTAAATGCAATCAACTGAGAGGTTTCCAGGCCCAGGTTCAGGAGGTGGGTATGACACTTGTTCTTCTTGCCTAATACAATCCTGTAAACAGAGGAGGAGGGATATTCTTCTTAAATAAGGAAAGAAATGAGTGAAAAATTACTGGGACTTAAGAAATAAGGAAAAATAGTTCCTGAGAATGCAAGGAATAGAAACCCATTTTGGGTGCTCATTCTTTTCTCATTCTGTTTCATATTCCTTTTCCATACTCTTTTCACAACTGTGGTTCTATTTCTGAAATTTTATGAAGTGTGTGAATATTTGCCAATGCCTATTCCAGAGAGTCCAGTTAATGTTTTGGGTGGTAATGGAAATTGGGTCTTGGCAGATTTTTATTTCCCATCTGGTCTTTTTGTTTGATTTAGCTCAAATCTCAGCTCCTGAACATTGCCATGCAAAACCAGACATTGAACGATACCCTTGGATCTCTGTCAGATGCTGTGGTTGGACTAACTTCAAGTCAGCTGGAATCTCTGTCACCTGAAGCAGTGCATAATGCTATTGCAACATTAAACCAAGTCTCTGGGTGGGCAAAGAGCCAAGTTATGATTTTATCCAGTAAATACCTCTCTTATGAAAAGGTACCTCTGATAACAGCTTTCCTGCCTTCTGTTTTTAAAGGTGAAATGGTTTTTCTCAAAAATAACTGTAGATTTTGAAGTTTAGTACAAGAATTCTATTTAGTTAGTGGCCTGAAAAATGTGTTTAAATCAAAGCATCCAAGATTGTACGTCCCAAAATAATTCTCTAGTAACAGAGAGAGTGAATATTTGGATTTGGCAGTTGTATATATTATTTTGCCTGTGTCGCTGCCCTAAGCAGAATTTGCATGATCAGAGATCCCAGGCTATATATTCAAATATACTGTAATGCAAGGAATCAGGTCCTGGTTGAAGTTGCAGAAAAAGGAACTTCTGAGAAACTTCACGCATTTGTTCCGTGGACAGACACAGGAAAGGCATTCCCAGGCAAGAAGTGTATTAAGTATTTAACAAGAATAGTTTTGATTCATTGATTTACTTTTGCTTTTAAATATATCTGCTGTTCTTGAGCTGGAAAGCTTCCTGTTTGCTTGTGCTGTCGTCCCTTCAGGTTTTATCATTTCATAGCGTGAGCCAAATGGGCGCCTTGGTGGCAGGAATTGGCACCCGCTCGCTGCACAGCACGAACCCCAGGGAGCTGTCTCACATTATTCGAGGCACAACCTCCCAGTACTTGTCTGACTTATCTCCTGCACAGCAGCAAGGCATCCTCAGGAAGGTGAGTATAAACCCCAGTGTGTGGCACGTTTTCTCCGCACAAGAGCACAGCAACCAGATCTGCAGAGCGTGAATTAAACCAAGATGTGTCCTTCAGCTCGGTGTGGTTGATGTTTCTACTGCTTTTTTTCTGAGCACCAAGTGTATTTTGAAGGCTCTCTCTTGCTTGTTTCCGTTGTGTTTTTAATACTGTCGTGTTTTTCCTTTATCCTCTTAAGAGAAATATTACACAGAGTAGAAAGAAGGGCAAATCCTGTAAATCTAAGCATCAATTCTGAAATGCCATGTATTTCTGTGTTCCTCTTTTTAGATAGCTGCATCTGGAGATTTTTCTTCATCAGTCAAAGATATACAAGGAGCTTTCTTTAAAGAAGTCTCTCTTTCTGGTTTATGGAAGCAGACTGGATATAATTCTTCAATGCTGAAAGAAAAGGAACTAAGAAGCAGCCAGGTAAAAATTATTACGCAGTTCCCATTCCACTGCAATTTAGTGTGAGGGAAGAATTAGAAAAGTGGTGTAATATATTTGTGTTCAAGGAACACAGGGAAAAGGAAGGAACTGCCCCAATTGCATCTCAGCATAAACACCAAAGGGCATTTGGAGCCCAGGCAGCATTATGAGACAGTGCTGTGGAAAAGGAAGCATTGATATTCTGAATTTAAGTTCCCAGGTTTCTGCCATGTAAATTTTCTCTTTTCAGCACTGCATATTAGACATTTCCATGTAAAAATCTTTGACTCTGTCCAGAGAGATGAAAGGCTGGATCAGATGATCTCCAGAGGTCCCTTCAGCCCAAAGTTTTTCAGTGGTTGTGGGCCATGTGTAGGTTTAACAACATCCCATAATGCCAGTCAGTGATGTCTTGTGAAAAAAAACCTCAGCACTGCATGCTGAACCTTTTGGTTGCTCAAACTGGACCATAGAAGTACCTGTAGAGTACATACGAGAGCTGAGAGTACAAAAACCTTGCAGTAGTTACTGTATCTTACACCTGGATTGACTAAAGTTAATTTTAATGATGGTGGGTTTCATTTCAGGCTTTGTATCTGTATGAATTGCTGTCTAAGGAAAACTATCCTGTTGGCCTTCTAAGGTATGGATTATATCTCTTTTGAAATGGGGTTTAAGTTTAGTTTCATGATGAGAGCAACTTCGAGGTAAACAATATGTGGTTATTTTGTATTATTTTGTTTATTCATTCCTGGATATCACAGGATAATTCACCCCCTCACTGAAAAGGGTCTTCAGAACCAAAATCAGGATCAAAGCATTGCAGAGGTTTGGGGGTTTTAAGGCTTAGTTGATGTTTTTGAATTTGTTTGCATTTTTACTTTCAAGAGCCTTTTAATTCCAAGAAATGGGAAAGAGAGGTGAAGAAACTGTGTTTTAGGATGAGGCCATGGGGAGTAAGGACTAGATCCTGCTTAAATATTCAAAAGATTGAAATTTGCTTTTCCTATCAGCACAGGACAGCTTGTGAAAGGAGTAACTTGTCAACTCATTGAAAGTATGGACACAGACATGTTTTTAAACAATTTTAAATTCTTTGAAATGAATCTTCATCTGCTTTCTCCATATCAGGTAAAACAAAAAAAAAGGCTTTTATGTACATAAATATACTACCCAATATCCAAATTAGGTAAATTAGAATTTGATTCATTCTGTTTTGTCTTTTGTTTTATGAGGTTTTTTTTTCAGAATCCTGTATGTCTCAATTTGTCTGTTAGCATATTTTATTTAAATCTTTTATGTGTGAATTTGTCTGCTATCATACTTCATATTGACAATTTCATTTGTCACTTACAAATGGCAAGAAATTCCTACAGCCCTTCTGACTTGTTAATTCATGAGTAATCTGTTTGGAAATACATAGAAGTTTCGAAAACATACAAATGGTCTCATGTTCCCAAATATAGGATGTTTCATCTCTGATGTCTACAAAAAGAAAACTGAAAAAAGCCAGATAAAAATGTTCTCTGATGATAACATGCACAGTCTTATATCTGCTAATTTATATGCTGCAATAAACAAGCCATATTTTTTATTCTTCTTCAAAATTGCCAGAGGTTCAAGATCCTAAATTTTTGTTGCTTTTAGGTGAATTGTTTGGCTTGGAAGTTTTGGGAAGTCTCCAATGCATCTATTCCTCCCTTCCTCTTACTGGCACTTCCGTGAGTTACATCTCAGTCCATCTTAATTTCTGAGCACTTTTTAAATAATCTCCTCAGTCATAAGAAAACTGATGAATCAAACAAATGGTAATTTATCAAAAGTGGTCACTGACTGTAGGCAAAATCTATCTCAAGTGAAAGTTGGTCATAGTTTGTGTCTTTTAGTACAGTGCATTTTTGTCACAGTTACGGATTTTTTTTCCCCCTAGGTGGGCTTATTTGGTTTGGGTTTGCTTATTTGTTTAGGGGTTTTTGGAGAGTGGCTATATAAGACAAAACCACTGGGTACTCCTGAAGCATATTGCTCTGCGTGGTTAAAAACCTTTCAGTGTGTTTTAAGACATTTGTGTAAGTTAAGCAAAACTTTCCAGTGACAGCTTTCTTTCTTAGAAAAGAAAACTTGCATATTGATAAGAACTCCTGAATTGTAGAACTTGTTAATTCCTTCCTTTCTTTCTTTGTCTTTTTATGTGCCTAAGGGGATAAAAGGGACTGAGAACCATTCTTTTCATGAAATAAGTTTTAACTGAAAAAAGTAAGAAAAGTATTCAGTTTGAAAAGGCTCTACTCTATTTAACAACTATAAAATAATAATGGAAAGACTTTAATGCAAGGCTTCCTGCAAACTGCAGCACCCAGTTAGTTGGCAACATTTGCATGTTGCTTGCTCAGGACCATCAGAAGTCACTGGTGCTGTTGCCTACAGACCCTGGCAAAGCTGGGCCTGTGCAGATGTGGGCTGTGGCTTCATTTGCAAAGGTTGTCTGCCACTCTGGAGAAGAGCATCATTTTGTTTGATTTGGCAGGATTTTTGGACTTTGATAAAAAGGAAACCTACTCTAAAAGTGCTTGTGGTTCCTAGGCCACCCACCACATCTTCATTCATCAGAGAATTATTCCTAATAAAACAGAGAAAAGGGAGAAGTTTCTGAACTGTAGACAGTCTTGTTTTATATGGTGTTAAAGCATCTCCGAGCACTTCCATCCACTTGCAGCTATTTATAATTCTTAGCCATTTTTTGAAGTTCAGTTCATGTCCTGATGAACTGGAAGAAGATGGATGTTGAAGTAAGGTGAGGATTTATTGCAATTTTTCTGGCCTGTCTGGCTTATGATTTTTCAAGTCCAGCCTTGCCTCTAAATGTTTCTGTCATCACAGATTTTATGGGTATGGTTGTGGGTGTGTGAAGGTCAGCTTTGCATTCTGAGACCGCTTGAATTCTTCCTGCAGTTCTGAGCACCTGGAGTACATTACAGGCCCTCTGTGCATCCCTTTCCTGGAACGTCTGGGGAGGGCTGGAATGGACCTTCTGAATCCAAGCCATCACAAAAGGGATGCTGTCCTGCAAAAAGTACAGGAGTGCTTGGTGGGTATGGCTGAGAGGGGTCAGCAGAGGAGGAGACACCGTGGAGGAGGAGAGAGTCACCACCTACACGAGTTCTTCACCTGTCCATCTGCATTCTTTTGGGGGGTTTATGTACTGTTTCAGTTTTATTGTTTGCTGCTGAAGGAAACCTTCCTTAACAATTTTTCTTGACTCCATGCATGTTACGAAGTGTTCCCATGAAATGTCATTGCTGGCCAGGACAGCCTGGAGCTGACCAGTCTGTGCCTGGAGCTGTTCCCCTGGCTCCAAGCAGTGCCAGTCCTGCAGAGCTGTTGTGGCACAGGGAGCTCCATGGGAGGATTTTGTGACTTCTGGTGTCTGGGAGCTGCAGCACTCACCAGTTTTTAGGGGAAACTAGTTCTTTGATGTAGCTGTGGCTATTCCTGTCCTTACACACAGTACCAGCTGTATAATCCCCAGTGTTTTGGCAGCTGCTTGAGAAACCCCTCAGAGCTCAGCCTTCTCCCAGCAAGAGCTTGGGGCCCCTCTGCTGCAAGGGGCTGGTGAGGGCTGTGCTGCCAGGCAGAACTGCACCACCTCTGCAGGTACTGGGTGGTCACATTCTTTACGTGTGATTCAGTATGGAATAAAGAATACTGAAAGCTCTGAGGAGTGCTTATGAAATATCACCAGTTGGATTGGTAAAACAAAAAATATAAGGCAGTCTCAGCAGAAATTGTAGATTAAGTTGCCAGTGCGAACTGTTGTGTCTTTGTTCCTTAAAGCTTAAATGAGTTGTGATGCAGCTGAGTGATACAGGGCAAGAGCCAAGGTTAGCTCTGCCAACAGGGCAAATGCTTCTTGTTTCAGAACAGCTCCATTGCTGATGAATATGATGTTGACCTCCTTGGAAATCTAATCTGCCACTTACCTCCAGCCTTTCTACATGGCAGAATGTCCCTGAAGGCAATGGCAGCAGCCCTACATCAATTCAAACTTTGCCAAGAGCTCAGCCATGAGCAGAAGACTGAAATTAAATACAAACTCCTTCAGTTATATGGGTAAGGTATTGGATACACCACCTTGGTCATGCTGGTGGTTAGGCCATGCAAGTACCAAGCATTTGCTTTGCCCAGATGAACTGCAGTGAAAACAGCACAAAGCAGCTTCTGTCGCTGGCCGGGCTCGAGGTCTTGTCCACTAGAATGACATTTCTGTTCTTGTGTGTAACGTGATAACTGTGGAACAAAATACAACCCCAGGGACACCCTGCATGACTGAAGTCCCAGAGGAAAAGGAGAGAAAGTGTAATGTTTGAGGGGGGGCAGGCAAACAGACTCACTGGCTTGGCAAGAGAAAGGGGTTACGGGCAGAGAATGGTGCAGGAACGCAAAGGATGGGGAAATGGAAGTGGGATACTCAGTGTGCTGCTGTGAGAAGACAAATAAAGAAGACTGCAAGCACCTGTGGCAATAGGAGAGAGAAGCTCCATCACCACCATATTTGAAGGGTTTTTCTGATTGTATTGTGGGTTCCACTGATGCCCTATGCCCAGAGAGATGAGAAAATGCAATCTGATGCTTATAACAATGAATCATCACATTGGCATAGAACTGTGTTTCCTGTATGATAAAGTATCATAAAAACACTGAAGTTTTAGTATTATTTTTATTGTAACATTCTTTATTAATATAATTTTTCAAAATACTTTTTCAGCTCCTCGAGCAACTGGACAGCAGAAACAACATTAGATGTTGGACCATTCATAGCTCTGCTGTCAAAAGAGGAATTAAATGTCCTTGCTGAAAAGGTATGCTTTTACTAAAAATTTTAAATTTGTAACAGATATTTTAGAACTTGGATTTGTGAATGTCATAATGCAGTCTAAATTATGTAACCTGAATGCTAAACTAGGTAAATAATTCTTTTGTCAAAGAACCCTCTATTAATGTTTCACATATTCTTGACTCCATCAAATGAGATTTCTTCTTGAGAGTAATGTTACTCTAAGCAATTATTTGCATGTGTACAGTGACAATTGTACTTTGTCACATGGGGGGAAAAAAGGGACATTTATAGTGACACAGACTCATTTTTAGTACTTTACACCTTGCAGTGCTCTTTACTCCATCTCCCTGCCTTCCAACCATAAAAGTCGTGTTTCTTATCCTGTTATTAATGGGATCATACTGATCAAATTAGCATTTACTCATGTGGCCCTTTGCCCTGGGGCCAGCATAGCACAAGCAACGATATCTGATGGCCTCAGCACTGCACTTTGTAGTTTCCTTGCCCTCTTTAGTTCATATAATCTTAATTTTTTAATGCATAGGAGTAAACTATACTGGAACGAGAGATTCAGTCCTCAGCAGAAATATATGAACACAGTCAGCAGCTTTTCCACTGGAGATAATGCTTATAATTGACCAGATAGAATAGGACTCTTCAAAGGAAAGGAAGGTGTCTAGCAGGGTGGAGGGGAGAGGTCAAAAAAGCCTAAAGAAGGCAAACAGGTCAAAGTTATTTCTCATCATTTAATTGGGTCCCTATCCTCAATTCTTATACTTATCTGGCAAATTTAAGACAAGCGAAATGAAGCCCATATTAAAATGGTGGAACTCATTGCTCCAAGAGGGTCTGGACACAGACGCCAATCAGGCAGTGCTCAGGTGTTGCCAGAAGCTGAGAGGGCATACAGGAGGGAGAATCACTCAGAATTTGCTTTGTTCCTAATATTTTCCCCCTCAAATGTGTGCTGATGACCTTTCAGTAGCAGCCAATTACTCTTTCCTGAAACATCTGCACAATGGGACGAGGCTGAGCTGTTACTAACCTGCTTTGCTAAAGTCCGCACAAGTCTTTGTCCACAAATTGGTTTGTTTTAAAAGGGAGAGAGAAACCTTATTTATTCTTTCTTTCCTTTTGAAGTTCCCAGATATCATTTTACAGACAGCAAAGACAACTGGACCAGTTTCTTCAGCTGAAGAGCTTCTGTCAGCTGTGTTCCAGTCGGTGTCCAAGGGCCCTGGCAGTAGCCGCGGGTCTCTCAGCAGAGCTGGTCAGTACCGCACCTGGGGCTGCTGCAAAGTGCTGCCGTTTGGGGCTGTGATGGGGCAGTTCAAGCAGGCTTTGTCTCACTTTGTCGTTGAATGCATTCTGAGAAGCCGAACAATAAAAGTGAAGTATTGAGTAACTTAAAGACTTCCAGCAAAAAACAGTGAGAGCCTTCATTCTGCTGCTCGTCAGAGTTGTATGATGCGCTGACTAATTGCTGGAACACTTTCATTATAGGACTGCATAATTAAGCATTTCCTGGAACGTTTCTGAGTGCACAAAGGAAAAAGATGAATAGAGGGGTTTGTTTATTTTTAATTTTTTGTTTATTTTTACTTTGTAATCTAATTGAAACCCCGTGAGTTAAAAACCTGTGAAGGTGACAAGTTACCGTTGTGCCAAAAGATTGCACATAGTTAATCCTTTGCCAGACAGGAGCATATGGTGACTGATCTGTTCTTAAATCTGACAGTGGTGGCACTGTGTTTTTTCTGTCCAAATGGACAAAGTTTGTAATCATCTGAAAGGTATTTTACTTAGCAACCAAACAGATCTATTAGAATCTCTGGTGACGAATGGATCATTTTCTTTCTATAAGGTACACACTCGGATTATATTTGATTATTATAATAACTATTCTTTCTCTTATCTGAAATTCACTCAGGCGGAATTTGTAAGCTGTGCCATCCTGTGCCATGGAAAACAATCCTTCTGTGGGGAAAGCTTTTGAAAAGCAGCAATGGGAATTTAGACCCAAACAAACTCAAGGAGTTTGATATTGTCTGCCTTTGTCTTTGAAAATCCCCCCATTGGTTCTCTGCCTAGCAGAATAGATGTTCGAGCTCTCAGCAAGCCCTGGGCCATGATGGAAATCCATCTGCTTGTATAGCAGGAACTCTGAATGATGACTGTGTGTCTCTGGGAATGATTTTGCCTCTTACAAAGCTGAATTCATAGACAGAGTGAGGTGGAGGGAGTTCTAAGGCTTGTGTTTTTTCATAGCCTGAAACAAAACATGACCTCAGTTGATCAGAGGAGTCATTACACAATCATCAGGCTCTAAAAAAAGCAGGATTGAGCTGGTGAAATAGCAGGCTCTTAGTTCACCTGCATGCATGAAATTCACTCTTCCTTCAACAAGTAAATCAGCAGATCATGAGCCATATTTCTTTAGACACGGGCCACAGGACTAAAGGTTCAGCAGCAGGTATTTCAGTCTGCTTGTGTCCTTAGGTGTGCTTTGTCAAGCCTCTGGATCTATATGAATCCCAAAGACTTCTCTAATCAGCCCAGCTCATGTCCAGTGCAGTTACAGAGCTCCCTCATCTGCACTGCGAGACCAACACAAACCTGCCTGCGAAGGTGATGCTCTTTGTCAAAGGATAACTTGGCTCCAGGGCTATGGAGGCTCCTCAGCCTCCACTTGGGGTGCACGAGCTCAGCTGGGGGGAATCTGGGAGATGAGAAGTTGGAGGATTGTTTGTGCTACTCTAGGAAATGCTTCTGCAGTCCAAACATGGTATTGAACTTCTGTTACCAAACAATCTCATCAGCTCCATACAATTCACACAGTGGTTTCAATAAGGAATGAAGTTTAATTACTGATTTGTAAATCACTAAAAAATTGGGTATTATGAAAATTACTCCGGAATAACATTGATGCTTTTCATGCCACCAATGCTAGTTTGCATTTCTCACAGACCAGTTGTGAGCTAATATTAATAACAGTAGCAAGTGCCAGTGACAGAGTTCTTACATCTATGTCTATATCAAGATCAAAAACAAAGGTTTTAAGGTGCTTAAGGCAAGATGGAACGTGAAGAGCAAAACTTGGGAATTGTGTGTCTGAGGTGCTACCAGAGAGCAGTGGCTGTGCTGGAGAAAGAATTCAGGTTTCTCACCACAAGCACTGAGATATTATAATGTATGTATATATATATATACATCTATACATATGTTTTTCATCAAAATAAATGTATAGCAAAAGGAAGAGCATCAGTGGCATCAGATCAAAAATCTAATTAGTATTTCCCTGTGTAATTGCACCAGCATATGTGGTGTGTTAAAAATAATAACATCAATGGGGTTTTTTCCAAGGACACAAAGTCTTAGGTTCTCATGACTTGGGGAAGGGTGCTGCACTGTGTCTGGATGGGCAGTATTTACATGAGAAAAGCTGACCTTCTGCAGCAGGGGAAAGGGAAACAATGCAGCTTCACAAGAGGGAGGTAGAGGGAGAGCAGAACATCAGCTGGTACAGTGGAAGCTGAACAGCAATTTCGTTTGCTCAACAGATTCAATCTTTTCAGTGTTCTACCCACTACTGCAGCTTCCTTTGATGCAAATAAATCCCTCCTCTGCCTCCTTTCAAAGTACAAATCTACTTTGTACATCCTCGCTTTAATTTATTTATCTGGGGGAGCTTAGCTGAGGCACAGCATCTGTGAAATTCATGCTTTTTACTGGTAATGACCGTATCTGAAGACATGTAGGGATTATTTGGTTTAGATAATTATTTAATAAGGTTTTCCTAAATTAGTGACAGGAGAGGGAGCAGTAAACAACCACATTAGGATTCTAATTTCTGCTTTCCATCAACATTAGAGGTAGATTATGCCAACAAAGACTAGGATTTGTTAAAACACACAATGGAAGCTGTCTGGTTTGATAATGCATAGGGCCAGAACCCGACTGTAAATAAGATTTTTAAAGGCAGTTTGTCTGTGCAAACAGTTCTGTGGTAAGTGAACAGCCCTCTCTAGATCCTGACATTTTAACAACAGACTTGACATAAAGAACAAGCACCGTGCTTCTCTGACACATCCAGCTTCTGTCTTCACCTTGTTTAAATGTCAGGCAAGTCTTACAAGGCTTATATCTCTATCAGGGCATTTCAGAGTGCAGGGACCTCTCATGTCTGTTACTTGTGGAGTTGGATTCACTGGTCGAACGTGACGTTTATTCAGCTGAAGCCCTTTTGGGTGAACTTCCACCTGAGTCATCCCAGACATTTCCATTTCGAATTGCCTTATCAAATCAAGGCTCCCAGCAAATGGTGGCTTCACCTCAGAACAAGCCCTTGCCTGGGTTTTGATGCCTTTAGAGAATTAGACTTGAAAGAAACTTGCAAGATACTGGTTGTTCTTACTGCACACATCCATATTTTAGTTTTATTGTGGCATCCTGCATTGTAACTGTTCTGAAATGTATGTCTGCTCTTGTCCAGTATACACTGCCTTTGGAGTACAAAGAATATAACCAATGTCTTGCAAATTAGGCAAATTCTAGTTTTATATCCAGGACATTAACAATATAAATATGTTTTAAATTATTTAATTACAAAATAATTAATTTATCAATATCAAATCAGCTGCAGTTAATTTTCATAGTCTGTTGCTCTCTTAAATATCAATATTGCTTTGGTTTATTTTGCTATCTCTTTGATGAAAACTCTTGCTATTTGACTTTTTTCAGATTGCCTGGGAACCAGAGCTCCTTCTTCAAATGAAATAATTAAATTAGCAGAAGCGAATGTCTTTTGGTCAGTTCAGGAACTGGAATGCATGGACCCAGGGACTTTTGACAAAAATGTGGAACTTCTTGGGGCTGTCTCAGGTTTTAACAGCTCCCAGCTGACTGCCTTGAAGGAAAAAGCCAAGCAGGTAACTATCCTGTCTGCAAAGGAAAATTAAATCTGTAATTTGATTTGGTGTTATTGAACTGTGCAGTTCTAAAATAACTGTGCTATGTCAGTGTCACTACTGCCACAAGAATATCTATGGTTTATTGGAAAAATAATGTGAGGTGGTGGTAGAAGACATTGCCCTTGCTTTAGAGTCAACAGGCAAGTAGTTCTGAGCTATTGGCAGCTGGAAAAGTGAAGTGTTTTTACTTGTGAATTGCTTTTCTGCTGTCTCCTCACTTTCCTTTCATAAATGAAAAATCAGCAAGCAGTATTAGGGGTTGTTGATTGCCCTGCTGAGAATTAAGCTTGGCATGTTAAACTGTCTACATCGATGCTAAATATAGCTTACAGTGGGGTAAACCCAAACTGGCTGGAAGGGAGTTACTGGCTGAGTAAAGCTCCTTCTGCCACCTTCTTGTCGCAGGCAGGGACAGACCCATCAGTAGGAAATTTTAGGGAGGAAAAAACCATGGACATTTTGTCTTTACCAGGAGCACAGTCGGACAGAAAACCATGCTGGGGGCAGGTCAGCACTCTGGCTGGGTCTGGGGGCATCAGCACCCGGTCTGGGCTCTGAGCAGCCCTGCCTGGGCCAGTGGGGGCTGGCAGAGAAGTCAGACCTCTCACCATGCCTGTTGTTGCCATTGCACTTCTCCCTGGGGGTGACCTCCTCTTGCTGCTTTGTGGTTGCCTGCACTGCCAGGGAACAGGCAGATTCCCAAACGTACTTTTGGTTCAGCAAGGAAAAGCCGTAGGGTGCAGTAAGACAAATTGCTTTGGTTGCAAAAAACCCAGAGGTGAAGAGGTTACTGGCCCCAGCCTGGCTTCAGCTTCCTGTCAGCAGCATCTGCTGGAGGTTATCTGCTCTCTGCTCCCATCTCTGCATGGCTACTACTCTGTAATCCCCTTCTGTCACAATGATCCAACATTTAAAAGTCCTTTTTAGGTCCCATCAGATCATTCTGACAGAATGAGGTTGGGAAGCATCTACAAGTTGCAGCTGGCTGCAAGTAGTACAGGGTGCAAGAGGCTTGGAGACCTGAGGGCTGTGACCTCTGGAGGAAAGCAGGAGCAGGGGACAACGTGGGCCTGGGCAGCACGTCTTTAACCAGCAGCTGCAGGCAGGAGTGGAGCTGACAATGGATTTTGGGTAAATAAGGCCAACTGTGCAATTTTTAGCAGTGAAGCTCAGCTTTTAAAACAGTGGAACTGCACGTGCTTGAAGAGCAGCGGCACTGCCCGGATTTCTGAAAGCAGATGGTGACTCTCTGCAGTTGTGTCTCTGCTGCCTTGTTGCAGGAGGACAACTGCAGCAAATGTATTCTTCCCAAGACAGCTTCCCTCTCAGCATGGACACGGGTGGATAGGAAAAGGGGAAAAAATGTAATCCTAGAAGAAAATAAAAACAGTGCTCCCCTGAGATGGTGGGAACTAATATTCTTTACAGCAGTGCAACATATTGGTGTACTTACAGAGTGGTACCAGTTGTAGGGAAATTGCCAGAAAGGTTGATACACTCACATTTCTGGCTATATTCAGTCAAAGACACACAGATATGTAGTGCACTGAATGGCAGTATATTCTGTGTGTGAGTGTTTGTGCAGGTTTCTGCTAGACAAAGACAGATTTCCTGTCTATTAATTTGCAAAATGCAACGTGGTGTTACACTGAACATGAAGCTTGAGAAATGAGACAGGACAGGCAAAGCTTTTTGAAATTATGTGCATAAGATGCTGTTATGTTATTAATATCTTTGATTAAAGGTTTCATTAAGCCACACTACTCGTTGTTCCAAACTAATTCAAAAAGTCTAGTTATCAGATTGTGTCTTAATGAAAGTAAGAAGCTTAGCTCACTTGTAAGTGGAAGGTCTCCCAGCTCTGCAGCAGTGACAGCTGTATGGATCTGTAGTCTCTAGGTGAATGAGGACAAAGGAGTGTTTCAGTTTCATGTGTTGTGTTATTTATATCGTTCTGCCTGAGATTTCACCCAGCACTGTCAGATAATACTATTTACGGAGTACTTCAGATTCTGTAGTTTATGGCCTAGATCAGGAAACAGACACATGGCATTTTTGCCTGCAAGTGTTTCACGTATCTCTTAAGCTAAAGAATTAAAAGCTTTAAAATTGGGCTAATGCTTTTTACTGTCTGTTTTCTTTGGAAAAGATTGAAGTTTCCCAGACTCAGACCCTTTATGACATTGTAAAACCAACATAAAAGATCTGGTGGAAACTCAGCTGGGAGGTAGAGGTCCAGCAGTGCATCTCTTAAACAAATCCTTAACCCGAGGGTCATATTTGGGAAAAGCACCCTGGCAGCCCCGAGGCTGCTCTGTGCTGGATATGCACGTTGGTACGAACTCTGTGTAAGGAGTATTTCATTCCAGAGATCCAGATTCCTGAGCCCTGCTGCTTTATTTGCTGGACATTGTACAGCTTCATGTCTATCCGATGGTGCAAACACTATTTAGTAAGCAACTACAGAGATGCTCTTCAGCACGTCCCCACTAGCTTTGTCCCTTCTAACTTTTTGAACAAAAGTTAAATTGTAGCTATCCTGAAAATGGAGTAAATATTTTTCTGACTCAGGCAGTAGCCCAGCCCTGGGCTTTCAGTTGTAATTTTCTAAGTGGAGTTAGTAGCACAGTGTTATACTAGAAACCTGTCACGTGTTCCCTGACACAAAGCAGAGTAGCTGAAGTACATGAGGGCTTTAAAGTGAGCCTTTTTTTTAATGTATGCCTGTCTTGTTCAAGTCACTTCCTCCAGCCAAAACCCAGTGTCTTTTTCTGTAAAGGCAATTGGCCACATCCAGGGAGATACTGACCACTGTTTCCTGTCTTCTAGCATTGTCAACTCAATGTAATTGACAGTTCTGGCCTCTGAAAATTCAGCTCTTGATGGACTTTTATTATTTTTTATTCAGGCAGAACTCTTCCTGATATCAGAATTTCCTTCAGGCTGCTTGGTGACAGCTTTTCAATCACTGTAACTTTATCACACATAAAGTTAAAAGCAGGGGAAGTTGTCAGTTTAAATACATTGGTACTGGTTTGGAAGATCCCCTGCTTATTTTTGGGGATTTTTTACAAAGCTTTACAAATTTAATTGTATCTATACAAACACATTTAAATTATTTTTTATTTTAACATTGTGTGAACACAAACTAGAAATAGGAACTTTAGGAACTGGCTCTTTGTCTGTATTACTCAATTCTCTATCTTTCCTTGTCAGTGTCTGAGCCAGGGTGACTGGTCACAAAAGCAACTTAAAGTCAGTCCCCTGGAGTGACTGCAGCTGGGTAGAAGCCTGGGTAGTCCAGGTGCTGCTTTCTTGGCAGTATAACAGTGTGGATCTAGGCACAGATTCCCATTTTTATTGTTCTTAGTGGTTTTGCTCCTACAGCCACACTTCCAGCAGTTCCTGTTCTGACTCATCAACAAGTCCAAGCTGCAAAAATTGCAGCATTTTTAGATGAACTGACCATTATCGGTGTAGAACCTCAAAAACCTTCACAATACCTAAGCTCTGCCTTTTGTGTGCAAAGAGGAATATTCAGGTTCTAGGACTTTTAAACCAAGGGGTTTGGAAATGGTGCGTATCTAGAGGAAGAGTCATAATGATCTAACAGATACTAATACTCTCCTCTGAAGGCTTGGGGGTCGCTGCCAGACTGGAGGAGTTACCAGACTGTCTCCCTGGGCCGCATTGCTCTGGCACTCACTGAGCAGGAGCTCTCAGAGCTGGATCTGCACTCCATTGACACCGTTTCTGTTCTTAGTCAGCAAACAGAGTGGACTCCTACCCAGGTGAGTGAGTGAGTACTGAATGTGCTCCTGGTGAAAGGCTCTGGATTCAAGCCCCTTGAGACTCAAGTCCTGGAATGGCCTAGGAAACAGATCCAGAGAGCCACACTACTCCCTGCTGCTTTTCTGCAGCTGTGACCCCAGTGGAAGTGGCACTGGTGTCTGCCTGGCTGGGGGCTTCCCTGGGGAGGTGGCCAAGACAACATCAATCACTGTTAATCGGGGTGGGGCTGAGTGTGTTCTTTAGCACTTGCCTGCCAAGCAGTGGAAAGAGGTCAGCAGCTCCTCTCACACTGGCCCTGGAATAGACACTACTGCTAGGAGCACCAGTCCTTCCTAACTAAGGACAATCACAGAATAAGTGGTGTGCCCCAACCCCAGCATCGCCCTAGAAGCCCTCTTTTAGCAGATATACTCCTCTCATGTTCCTTTCCTTGGATACTTCTAGTTGTGTCAATGGGACTTTCATAATAAGAGTTAAAAACTTTTATTTATACATGCAATTGGCAGCATATTTCTGACTTTGTGACCCATACCATCAGGGCTCTGTGGCTGCACAGATGCTGGCATGGTGGCAGTTCTGGCAGAATATCTCAACTCTGTTTTAATAGATTCATGTTCTGAAGGGCACCATAAGAAGGAAGCACTTGGGAGGACTTCATACAAAACCAGTTTGCTTTTGAGGTTTCCTGCTGTCAGTAAGAGCAGCTAGTTAAAAGAGATTCATCCTGCTGAACTTCTGTTGTCTAAAAGTTAGTCAGCTAGTTAAGCTACTTATTTGAGGCTCAGCATTGGGGATAGATTAAGAAATCTTGGAAGATGCTTGTTTCTTTCGCTGGATTTGGAGGATGCCTCGGTGACAGGCTTGAGCTGGGCTCAGTTTTTAAAGGCTTCATTTAGAATGAGCACCATCCTAAATTACTTTGTCTTGGAAGGGCACTTTGGTACCAATATCCCATTCATATCTGAAAATTAATCCTAAACACAGGTCACCACTGATACATGGCACTTAAATAAGACAAGTCATCCTGAGTATTCAAAACAATGAAAATTACGTATTGATCCCCTTAGGTATTTTATATTTTCTTGTAGCATTTTAACTGATTCTGTGAGGCAATCCTGCACCATTTCTTCTGGTGAAGGCTTTCCTTGTGACCTGGCAGAAGAAGTACACGGTGTTTTCACACCATTTGCACTTAGCCAGTGGTTGGGCAACAGTGCCCTGTTTTAGTGTCACATATAGGTGGTGACAGTGCTCCTCCTGAAGGCCGTGGCCATACACTGGGGAGGCTCAGGATATATATTTATGTTCCACAGCTTCTGGTAAGATTTTAACCATCTAGTAACAAACCCTTCGATTATATTTACCCTGTTCATGCATATTATCTTATTGGTTTTGTAGGCAAGAGCTATTTTGCAAGGTTTTCTAGAAGACTCTGGCCAGACCATCAGCACGCTAAAAAGTTTTGATTTAGTTGGACTGGGAGCAATCCTCTGTGCTTTGAACTCCACAGAAATCGCATCCATAAGGACTGCTGAATTCAGGTACTGCATTTTATACCCAATGAAATATTTATTAGTAACTCTATTGATAAAATTTATTGTGCCATTTTTGTCCTGTTGAGATTTTCAGAGCCTAAAGGACACGTTTTTGCCTTTTAAATGCCTTTAGAAAAGCAGTCACTGTTGTGGAAGGCATACAGTAGTTGTTTAAAACATGTTCTTTTATAGTGTTCCTCTGCCGTTTATATCCCACCATTGAAGTATTGCATCGAGAAATCCAGGTTTTTGCTCAAAACCTTAAAGGTTTGCATGCAGTTTATGTACGTGTATTTTAAACTGAAAATAGGTTTTACAGTCTTCTTAAAGCAAGCTAAGTATATTCCAGGCCTGTTTATACTGCATGTAATTGCAGCGTGTGACGTTGACCTCGTTGCCTTTTGCAGTGCTGCAGTTGCAAGAATTGGCCTGTTGTTTTGTAGCACCCCTGTCCTGAGGCAGTTTAAGAAGCTGACAGAATCCGTGTTTGGTGCTGCTACCAGCTGGAATGGCTCTATTTTACAGGAAATTGGTACTATAGCAGGTAACAAAGCTACGACTCCAGATGGTGATGGTTGTGAAGCACTGCTATTAAGAGACGGGTTCACGTAGCTGGGAATTTTTCTAGACTGGTGAAAGACATTTCTTCCAGAGGGGAGTCACCTGCAGGCACAGGCATCCAGCAATTTCAGAAGCACTAAGGAAAAGTGGTATTCTCTGTAAGGTTCTGCAAAGCTGGTCAAACTGACCCTGGGAAGCACAGCCTGAAGTGACTTGGGTCCTGTAAGTTGGAAAGGGTAAATCAAGGAAGGCAGAACCAAGCAGGATTCCAGACCCTGTCACTCTTTGTGAACCAGGCTGTACTGGGAGGAGCTGTGCTCTGGCTGCCCGAGCATCGTGCCTGGAAAGAATGGGCTGCCCAGGGAAGAGCACAAGGGCAGGATTAGCCTGGAGTGATATTTCTCCAGAGTGCTCTTGCGGCCTCGGAGATTTCCTGAGCCAGAGGTCACTCCCAGTTTTGTTCCTGGATTTGTTTCCCTGCTATCGTTCAATTGCACATTGAACTCTCATAAATTTTAGCATCCCCGATGCCTGTGGCAATGATTCCCCACTATAACTACCTGAGGGGTGAAGAAGTCACTCCCACTGCATGATTATGCTCCCTCACCTTGGATCAGAAGAGCCTGTGAGCAAGCAGTCCCTAATAACACTGCTTATGATTTTATAGGTTTTTGTAATTCTCTTTTCCAAGATAAAATAGGTCAGGTAGAGTACATTCCATGTCAATGGCTAAGGTCAGGTGATTTGTAATGCTGAAATGTAATGAAAGAAACAAAACATAAAAAGAACCAGCATCTCTCTCTATAATGCCCTGGAATAAACCATTTATTACATATATTTTTATAAATGCTTAACATTTATATTACCTTAAAAATAAATCTAATAAAAAGAACATTAACTGAGTTTTGTTTGTGTTTTTTAGGTGGTTTGAATGAGGATGAATTAAAAGCTTTTGATAAAAGCTTGATGCCATATTTCCAGCCATCAGCAGTAAGACATATACCTCCTGAAATTTTCCAAGTAAGAGCCTGATTACTGAAGAAGTTACTAAATTTCTATTGGTTTTACTCTAGCATAAACAAATTGCAGCACTGATTTATAGCTTTTGGGTTTTGGCAAAAAATTTTCTATGGTCTGTTAAGTGAGAGACCATCAAGGATCTGGAACATTAACTTTCAGCTGTATCATCCGTATTTGTGATGCCCATGAAATATGCTAGACCAACTTTATTCGTCCTTCAGAATGCATCCCAAAGAAAAAGCAAGTATCACAAAACAGGGAATGGACTCTGTATCTTCCAACTTTTTATTCAGATCTGAGTTTTCTTTTCTGTTTATTAACATTTGCAAGGATGCTGTAATAGCTACAGATTTCTCTGCTGACTGTGTAAGAGCTGTTTTATTAACCTAAAATCTGGCACCATTCTCCTGAGTTAGCTCTGAAAAACAGATTGTACAGGCAGATACAGATCAGAAAGGAATTACATCTAATTACAGCAGTACTGAATGTGGACCAGAAATTAGAACAGGGATCCTGAGATCATTGCCCCGGACTTTCTTTGACTTAGTGACAAGATTAATACTCTGCCTGGGCTGGTCTCCTTCAGATGCTCAAGCAAGCAATGTACTTATGGACAGATGAGCTAAACAGAGAGTTAACTGTGTCAGCTCCCATAAAAGAGAAAAACTCCTTGAGCATCAACTGTTTGTGCCCAGTACCACTGACAGTTCAGATATGCCTCAAATGTCCTTACTGAAAATATTTCTTTGCAAAACATCTCCATATAATCTTGTAGAATTTCTATCAAACAACGTTTTTGTTAGTAAGAGTAATAATGATAGTACAAAAAGTGATTAACAAAAAGCAGGGTACCTCTTTGGAAGAGTTTTCTGTATTTGAAAGGTTCAAAGCAGGTTTTGGTTTTACACAGGTTTTTTGTGGCCTCATTTTGCAGCTGTATAAATTATTCAGGTTTTGATTTATGAAAAATTACATTGTCGTATGGACCTCAAGTGAGTTAAGAAGATGCTTAATTCAAAATGTCTGGACATGTAGGCATTTCCATGAGTTTGCCCCGTTTAAACCAGCACACCATTTGGCAGACAATGAAAAACGGGCACAGGTTTGCTCCATCATCTGACCTACTTGCAAGGGGAATTTTGTCTTTCCAAAGTAGAACCTGGATGCAGAATTTTTGCAAGAAAAAAAGCTTGTTGTGTAGGAGGGTTAAAAGGCTTGTGACTGCAGAATGTTAACTAGAACTAAAGCAATCCAGCCTGCCCAATAACGCAGGCTTTACAAACTGGTTAATTGCTACATGATATAAGATAATTACTTTAAGATTATGATTGCTGTGTTTAATTTTTAAATTTAATATGAACAAACTGGGAAGATTTTCAATCTAAAAGAGAAAAATTGAATAATGAGATTAAAGCATGGGGTCTTTTCATCTCATTGCTCTACTGCTAACTATAATGAAAGGTCAAATGTAAGTTCAAGTGAGGTTGCTTGGGAGCAGATGTAAGGGAAAATAAATGAAAACACAAGAGGATGCACAATGCCATCAGTCTTTGAACAAATCAGAAAAGAAATGGCTGGAAAATTAAACTCCAACAATATACTGAAGAAGTGCCCAATACAGTGCTGGCATAGAAAGCTTCTCAAGCGGTCAGCTCCCAGCATCAAAGAGAAAGGTGACAGATAGATGAGTGGTCAGGGAAGTAAATGAATACAGAGGATTTTTAAACCTCTATTGAGCTCTTTTATAGCAACACAATGTTGCAGGCTACTGTCCCTCATTCCAAATGCAAGGCAGTGCTGACTTCTGATTCCTTACCTGCCTTCTGTAATTGACAGCCTAAACCAATTTTTCTGTCTTTTGTTCCTCCCAGGCATTGTCCCCAGAACAAATAGCAAACCTGGGCCCTGAGAACGCCGCCGTGGTTACGGGATGGCAGAGGGAGCATCTGGGAGCATCCCAGCTCCACAGCCTGGGGCTGGCTCTGGATGGAGCCAGAAGCAGCAGCCCGGGGACGCAGAGCAGTGCAGGGTCTCCCCAGGAGGGGCAAACCCCGGCTCCGAGCGGTGAGTGGAGCCCTCCCTGCTCCTGCTTCGGGGAAGGGCACAGACCAGTGGGGTGTGAGGTCTTGCAGCACGCACCAGGATCAGGCCTCTACTCTGAGGGTGGGTTGCAGTGAATTTACTAACCAGCTTTTACAGTCGTGCCTCAAATCACACGCCTGACCCAGACAAAGAGCCAGGAGGATGCTGGACTTACCCACAGCAAGAGGTAATGGAGGAAGACTGTCAGATGGCATTAGCAGCTGTCCAGTAGCATTACACTGTGCTAAGCACTAGCTTGTGTAAAAGGTAGTCTGAAACAGTGAGCTTTTCCCTCTCCTTCCTTCCCATATTCTTTGCCTAAATTTAAGGTAGGGGTCTCCATCTCTGGACCTTTAGGTCACAACTTTTATGTGCAGCAAAACGTTGTTTGCAGAGCTGCAAGTGGGAAAGGAGGTAGCACTGGGGTGGATTAGCATCTTTATCCAGACTAGGACCATTGAATGGTTTTTCCTGCCATTCCCATCCTATTTGGAATTAAGGCCTATTAGTACCCATACTTCAGTGGTTTAACCTTTTACTTCTGCATATTGCAGTTTATACTGGGCAAGCCACACTGGCAATGTCTATGGATGTATTAGAGTGAGAGACTTTGCACATGGTCAAGACAACGTTGAGAACTTATCCCTATCAGACAGTAAATATTGTTGCTTCCAGTGCCACCAGCGAGACATAAGCTGTTGAAGGAGAGAGAGGGAAGCTGAAGTGCTGAAATAGGAGTAAGGGGAGCTAAATGGCTATGATGCCCTTGCTGGAATTAGAGCAGACCTTCCCAGAAGCACCTGGGAAGTGCTCTTAGCCCAGCTCCCTCTCATGTGTGACCTGTTCCTTCTGGAGATCTGCCAAAGGGAGGAGTTTTCCAGGTAAAGATCACCTGAGCTTCTTGAGCTTCTTGTCCATCACTGCTGTCTCCCTGAGAAATGCTTCTCTTTGGAGCTGTGCATGTTAAACTGGAAGTGACATCTCTTCAGAGCTGAATGCAGTTAGGATTCAGCTGTTGGAATTTGCTGCACCTCTTTGGGGTGGTGTAGATAAGACTTCTAGAGGTGAACTTTAGCGTGACACTAAGACATAAAGCCTTCTGCTTTCCAGGTGCTCCTTGTTTGAGCGGCTTTGGCATCTGGCTGTGTGCTGTGTTTACACTGCACCTGCCTTTCTCAACCCACAGCTGTTAAGCTCGAGGTAAGTTATATTTTCAGTTGGAGGTAACTTTGTAACAGAAGCACGGATCGCCTGTAACAGAGAAGAAGGACTGTGGGACCCTCTTACTGCTTTGAATACAAAGATAACAATTCTTGAATAATTTTCCTGTATTACAAAGGCGTCTTGTACCTTGGTTAGACTATCTCTGAATCTAATCCAGGGGAAAACACTTTATCTTATCTTTATTGTAAAGCCAAACATAACAAAGCTATATTTAAAACTCCATGTAACACCAGTCAGTTACTGCATTGTTATTTGGAACATGTTCTTGGTTTTACTCTTGTGTTTTGCCTATTCCAGGCTATGTGTAAGATTTTATTCCACAAACACTTTGATAAACTCTATTTAGTAGAGTATTGCCATTAACTTTCATTGGATTTGAACATTTTGACAGGCTAATATTTAAGAAGAGCACTGGTGGGCTTAAAGTTTAGATTCCAATTAGGCAAACTAAATGCTTAAGTATTCTACTTGGTCTTTAAGACTGCAAAGCAAGGCATGTCAAAAGACTTAATATTTTTCTTTGCTTTGATTTTCAGTGTCCCGGAGCTTAGAGCAGAGATGCTAGAGATAAAAGAGCGTCAGCTCAGCATGAACAGTAGAATCAAGAGGCTCTGAGATTTCTGAGCGCAGAGTCGTAAAATTCTTACAAGCAAGACCCTCATCTGCGATCATGATGAGAACTATCTCCTTTCCATAGCTTCACCATTAACAAGTAACACAGTGTCCCTCCAAATAGTCCAAATTTTAAAACTGGAAATGGCTTATTTGTCTCGTGAGAAAATCACTGCAGCATAGGATTGTGTGTTAGGGAGGAACTTGAATTACAGTGGGGACAGGTAGCAGGGAACTGTTACTTGGAGGCTGACATCTGATACCCAGTGCTTTTTACATGGGCTAATTTGGTCACACTGTTGTGTCCATTTGTTGGGTTTTCTTCTACTTCAAGTGCACATTCCCTGGAGAGGGGCTATCCTTCTGTGTGGTGTAGTAGAAACTGCACTAAAAGTTACTGCTGTTGCAATAAAATAACTTCATCTCGGGGCTGCTGGCTTAAATCCTGCTCAGACAAGAAGTGATAACAGGCTCTTAGAATTTAAGCACCTCTACAAAACATAGTTTCCCCATGGCTGTTTGTATTCAACGCAGAACTGTTGACACTGAGGGCACTGGCAATACTATCAGTATTTCATGTGACAAAATGCACCATGGAAACCTGCTTAGGTTCATCAAGAGACAGCCCTTTCACTTCAGGTGGGGTTGAAGTGGGAATACTAAGCTTCTGGTGTTCACTGGGCCTACTGGGCCTACACACTACTGGGACTGTCAATCCAGTATTTTCCACAAGACCTAGAATAAGGAATTTCTCATAATTATGAACCATAGATATTTTCCTGTGTTTTATCAGCATATGACTTAGGTATCTAACGTTAGCTTCTCATGCCACACCTCAGTATTTTAAACAATGGGGGAAGAAAAGATGTATTAAAAATCCTCTGCATGAGAACATACATTTTGATGTCATTCAACATGATTTTAGACCACGAACACATGGCACAGTTTTCCATTTTGCCATTGCAAAAGCCTTATTTTCTCTAGACTAAAAAAAGCAATGCATAGATTGAAAAGTTTAGCTTTTTCGTTCAGGGCTGTACCGTAGTAAATGCCCTTCAAACTGTAATTTGTATTTCTTTATGGCAAACATTACATCTGGCTTCTCAGCCCTGAAAGTAGAATTGAAATTTTGCTCAGGTGGGGAAGCAATAGCAATGGGAGGGAGAGCTGGAGGGAAGAGCCTGGCTGCTGCTGGGGAGAGTGAACGTGAGCTGTTGCTGCTGTTGGGAGTAGCAGTTCCCACCACAGTCCCATATATTCTGTAGTTCCTGCAGCAGCAGGGGCTAACTTGATTTTCAGGGCTTTGTTATTGGCAAAGTAGGCAGTGAGAGCCATTTCTCACCCCCTCCTTTCCCTCTCCCCCTTCAGCAATCTGCTGCTCTGGGAACTGCCTTTGCCTATAACTAACCCTGGCAAGTATGACATGATGTTACAGATAATACTACATGCTTTAGTTCTGCATTTTATAAGCAAAGAATTATGATTGCTGCAAACTGCCTGGCACTTTTTTCTCTAATCCTCACGGTAAGATTCCAGCTTCTCCAGCTGTGTTTCCTTTTCTGCATGTGAACAGGAGATTGAGACATACATTTAAATAGAAAGAAGTTTGTTTTATTAATCCCAGCAAATACAGGCAAATGTCCACTAAAACCAAAAAATACTTCCGTGGATCAAATGCATTCTAAAGATTTATCTGTGTTTTCACATTAGAAGTTCTGCCTCACTCAGATGTGAAAGTACTAAAAGGTTGTTTGATTTCTAGAAATTGCCTGACTTGAATTCTGTGTGCACTTCTGAAGATGCAGGAGAGTATTTTCATGTCAAGAAGACAGTCAGCATTTCCAGTTCAGCTGCTTAGGTCAGATACGTGACTTAGCTCCACCAAGCCCTTCAAAAATCTATATGAGCTGAAAGTGATCTTCTTCTGTCAATATACCTGGGAGTGATTCCGTTTGCAATTATGTGAGTCAGAGTTTAGCTTTTAATTGGAGCAAGAGTGAGCTCTTTGTTTTGTGCCATCTGTGCTTTAATTTCCTTCAAGCACAAGTGCTTTTAAATAGCTGAACTCCTTGATTATTTATATATTTTATTAAATTAATAATTATGTTAAGAACTTTGGCATTGCATTTACGTTTGGTCAAGGGCTTATCTATTTCTTGTAAGAGTCGTGTAGGAGGGGTAAATGTGGAGCACTGAGTTAATGTTGTACTTATTTCATGGTGAGATTGCAAATCCTGTTTGCTTCATGAGATGGTGTGAGCATTTGGAGGGCAAGTATTGTAGAAAAGCAATTTTACTTCTGCCAGTGTTAACTCTTGTAAAGGTCACTGATGGAAAAGCCCCTTCTACAAAATCTGGGATTTATGAGACACCTCCATCAAAACTGTTGAAACTGAATTTCTGTGAGAAGAATAGATGGAAAGGGGAGAAAGGCACTAGTATGCATGGTATGTAATCTGTGTGTGTGATCTGCCATCCGTTCACAGTCCTGCACACTGCCACTGCTAAGAGGAAACTGAAACATGGACACTTTACTCCTGTAAAGTGTACAGAGCCCCTCAGTGCAGGCATCTGTCCCCTCTGCAGATGTGTACTGCATGCAACATGCACGTGATCACTTTCACTGGAATGCATTCGTGGGAAAAATGTCTCACAGCCCCTTTCTTCTTGCATGGCCAGGATTTTGGGGAAGAATATACCACAGAGAAATGCGGTATAAAGATTTGATTCTTAAAGAAACATTGCTGTTTGTAGATGTGGGTAACATTTGTTTAAACCAAGCTTAAATTCTCCTACATTCTTTTTAGTTCTTTTAGTTCTTTGAGAATGAAGAAAACATCGGATTTGTGCACGAATCTGCTGTTGAATATATATCATGACAATAATTTTGTTACCTGCTTACTGTGAGAACTGCAGCTGTCCTCTCCACTTGTGACTCCTCTGATGGTTGCTGGGCAGTGCCATACATCCTGTGGGATGTACATCCAACCACCCAACTGCTGACAGTCACAACTCTGGTGTAGGCCTGGCTCCTCTGAGTGCTGTGAGCCCTGTGACAGGTGAGCAGCATGTGAGAGGAGGCATTTCATTTCGTTCCTGTGATTGGATGGAGGAGTCTTCAGGAGTTAACAGATGGAAAGAAATACTTTTGTTGGCTTAGTTTTTCAGTGCCTGATACGTTTATGTTCAGAATTGTGTTTAGAAAAGAGAAAAGGGCTACTGGTTCTGGATCAGCAGGAGAGAAAATATCCCTATGACCTGGTACCGAGGTAAATGCCACATCTGTGGTATCTCTAAATCCCCGAAAGGAAGAAAACAACTACCCATCCACAGTGTCTGAAAGCTGTCCCTGTTAAAGCTGGCATTATGGCTGTTGTCAGGTTTTGTACAGTGCATGGAATGTTTGACTCCCAGTGATCTCAATCTGTCACATCAGAGCTAACCATCTCCTCAGTGTGAGGCTCCAGAGATACTGTTTAAAAAAAAAAAAAGGCATCCTTCCTTAATTTTAAGAAGCCCTTTATGCCTCCGTATAATCTGCTCAGATATTCCAGAGGCAATTACGTACTGCATTATGGCAGATTTAGCTTATCACTTCAGTGCTGTGCCTAGGGATCATCACCCCCTCGTTTATTTTCCAATAACACAAATTGCAGCCCCATCATATTGGGCTGGGACCTTGTCAGAGCCCCACTGGCTGCCCCCCCTGGAGCAGATGTGAGACATTGCTCAAGGTGTGCCAGCCAAACGCACCTGGGGCTGTGGGAGAGGCCGGACTCACTCAAATGTCACTGAGAAAGAAGCAAGGAATCAGCAGTCACCTGGAATGTGTCACTTGAGCAGGTAACTGTCCATGGGGCACTGTTGGTTATTTTGGCTCATGCTGTGTTGTGGTTATAGATACCACGCACTGCTTCCCAGTGGGACACTGCCAATTTCCCCGTGGCAGTCGAGGAACGGCCATCCAACTGTTCCCCTGTCACAGACTGTCCTCCTTACGATAGAAGTCAAATTTCAAATCATCTCTTCCTCTTTTTTTTTTATTCTTGTCTCAAAAAAGGCTGATATTCCAGGCTGGTACACAACTTTAAGCAATGGAGTCTCTTTATTTCAGTGAAAATGTTTAAATGTTTTCGATACATTTGTGGGGTTTTTTGGTGTGTGTGTTTTGGTTTTGTATTTTTAAGCAAGATCTGTAGGCCTGGGATAAGGAGAGCTAAGAACCTTATAGCCCTGATTAGCAAAATATTCTCATCCATGCCATATGATGTGGGACAGCCTTGGGGACTGTTTACTCCAGTGCTGTTGGAGGTGAGGGATCTGGCTTCCTTTTCCAGTAAGGCAGGAGGGAAACTGGATAGAAAAGACAGGTCTGCAAAGAATAAACAAAAACTCCGCTGTAAGTTAAATTCCTTTTATTGGTACCCCAGAACACTTGGAATTGCTCCTCAGAAAGGGTATTTTGTGCACTGTTATACAAAATGCTGTTGAAAGTGCAGATAAACTTGTCGGAAAGCAAAGCAGACCTGTGTGCTATCCAGGTACACATAATTTCATATTTTAGTTAAGACTGTGCTCCATTATCAGACTATTTTTCCATATCTATCTACTCAGTCCTTAGACAGAGAAATTATGTGAGTACCTCAAAGACCCCACCAGACCTTGCCTGGTATCAGGACATGTAGGAGTTTTGTACCATAGGATATTTTTATCACAATTCACATCTGGTTCTTTATTTGTACCCAAAAATAGATAGTCAGATAGTCACAAAATGTATTACATTTTTTCTGCAATGATTAGAAAGCAACCAATGCCCATCTGTCTCTTCCTGCCCCTTTCTGTTCAGCATCAGTCTGCTTTCCCAATCCGGATTAACGAGAGGATTTTCTTGCCCTCATGATGCAGGAGCACAGGCATGTTCAGAGCTCACAGTCCAAGTGACTAAACACTGAAGTATTAAATGGAGGAATTGTGACTGATGGATTTCTTGCTTTGCTGGCAACAGCATAGCATTTATCTTCTAATGTTGTAGTGGGTATAATTAGCCTTACAAATACATAACAACATCTCACTTAATATCTGTAATCTTCTCTCTGAGGGACAAGGAGAAAAGGAGAGAAGCCAAAACTAAATTCCTGTAGGAGAAATATGAAAACAGTGGAAAATGCTAATCTGTCACAAATACAGCAGCGTAATATTTTCTGGTACTGCTTTCCTCAATAATTTTTAACCATTGTACATGGAAGTGAACTGTGTTGATTTATCAAAGAATAGCCATTGCTATAGTTAAAATCACATTGGTTTGATGCACAGGCTGAAACTGCCCTAGGTCATCTTTAACTGGGCCCTGACATGTTTCAACATCTAATCAGATGTCACAAAACAACTTAGATCACAAACAAGTTCTGAATATATCCTGCATGAACTGAGAAGGGAGTTGAGAGAATGGATGTCAGCTCTCTGCCTTTAATGTATCTATTAAAATAGATTCCAGATATGCACCAGTCAGTGTTTTTATTAGCTACTTTTATTTCAGTATTCATCCTTTCGGAAGTGTTGAGATCTGGCATATTAAATGTACACATTTCAATCAAGCCTGTGCCAAACAGGCTGGTCCAGCCAGTGCTCCGAGACATGTCTGAGTTTTCAGACCTCACACGAGTGTGCAGTGATGGAAGTGCCTCAGCACTGCAGCTGCAGATACAGTATTCATGAATTTGCACTTTTCCACCCTCTGTTGCAGTTGGTACCACAGATCTGGGGAGTTCTGCCAAACGCTGTTGTCTTCAGTACAAATCCTCCAAGTACTATATTTGGGTTTTTGACACGTGTCCTCAAGTACGCAACTCACTGGTGGTTACATCAAATATTATTTGATGCCAAAAATTATTCAATATCTGTTGAAAATAATTATTCTGTTAGATTTCAGATCTATAAAACTTTTCAAATGCAACATCCAACCTTTTCTCTTAGGAAATGATAGGAGATACTGTGGAGCTTGTCAAGGAGTTGTGCTACTGTACTTGTAAACACAGTGTTGTAAGAGGACAGGCTTTGATTCCTAATCTCTGAAAATAAGTCAATTTGTTTTCGTCACACTGTGGGTACTTACTAAAAAAGATAAACTCAATAGCAGGTACTAATCAGTTCTCTTTTCTTTTCAGGATTACGTAAGCTCTAAAGATTTCAATGGTTGTGCCACATTGTAAACAGGAAAATTAAAGACTGTAGTTAGGATCCTTTTCGTAAATTTCAAATAATCCATATTTTTTTTTGCTGTGGGAACTTTTCAGTATATCATTCTGTAACAGTAAAGTCCTTACCCTATTTCCTCCAAAAGGGTGTGAAACAATGTAAACCAAGAGATTTTAAAGAAATGCTGCTACCCAGCAAAGCACCGCTGTTTACCTGGAATAAGCTGTTACCCATTTTCTACAACCATTGGAAATCTTATTCCTGGGTGGCTATTCCTATTCCTATTTTTCTTTGTTATTGTTTGGATTGCTGGGTTTTTTTACAGAGAATATTGGAGAGTTATTAAGAGGAGATGCCTCTTTGAGCTGCCCACTGAACTATGCTGGTCATGTCCTGTTTTAGGGATTCAGGACTCTGAAGAGGCAGCGTGCTGACTCTCAAGGCGTGATTATTGAAGAAAAAAATTTTTTTTCTTTTTCTTGGAAGTTTACACAGAATCACAGAATTGTTAGTGTTGGAAGGGACCTCTGGAGATCACCCAGTCCAACCCTCCTGCCAAGGCAGGGTCACCGGGAACGGTGACACAGGACCGTGTTTGGAATGTCTCCAGGGACGGAGAATCCATGACCCTGAAAAAGCCTGTCGCAGTGTTCTGCTACCCTCAGGGAAAAGTTCTTCCTCATGCTGAGGTGAAACTACTTGTGTTTTAGTTTATGGCCACTGCTCCTTGTCCTGTCACTGGGTGCCGTGGAAAAGAGTCTGGCACCGCTCTGGCACAGGTTGCCCAGAGAAGCTGAGGCTGCTCCATCCCTGGAAGGGTTCCAGGCCAGGCTGGACGGGGCCCAGGGCAGGGGGCGGAACGAGATGATCCCTAAGGTCCCTTCCCACCCAAACCATTCTGTGATTCCAAGATTCTGTGACCCTCTTGGCACCCGCCTTTGAGATATTTATATGTATTGATGAGATCCCCCCCCTCAGTCTTCTCTTCTCCAGACAAAGCAGCCCCAGCCCCCGCAGCCTCTCCTAAGAAAGACGCTCCAGACCGCTCAATCACATTTACGGCCTCCGCTGGACCCTCGCTAGTAGCTGATGTAGATTTTCACAGTGTTGGGCTACAAAACGTAATAAATTATACATATAATAAAATATATATTATATTCGCTATTATATATATATATATACACATATCAGCTGCTCGGCCGCCCAACGGGCTGAGACCCACGACCGCTCCCCTCCGCTCGCCCGGGCCCGCGGCCC
>VXAZ01009370.1:2572072-2611138 GCA_013399875.1 Gymnorhina tibicen | reverse complement strand
GGGGACCTGTCCCACCTGGCGGCCATCATCATCCTGCTGCTCAAGATCTGGAAGAGCCGCTCCTGCGCGGGTGCGTGCGGAGGCCGCGGGGCGGGACCGGCCGGGCGGCTGCGGGCCGCGGAGTCCCGCGGGGGCCCTGCCGGTGGCCGGGCGGCATCGCCCCGAGCTCTCTGCGGCCGCGGGGTGCTGCGATCGCCCCCGAAGGACCGCGCCCTGGGGAGAGCCCAGCGAGCCGGGGCGGGGGGGGGTCCCGCCTGTCCCACTGGCCCGGGCGGCGGCCCTGGTGAAGCGGGGAAAGGCGGGGAGGGGATTGACCACCCTGGGGCGCCCCCGGAGGGCCCCCGGGGCGGGCGGGCAGAACTCGGCCCGGGCAGGTGAAAAGGGACGGTCGCTCCCGTCCGCGCAGGGGAGGGGGCTCTGCCCTCCTCCTGACCTCCCTCCGACTCGGCCCCCTCCGAATCCAGCGCTGGTGAAGCGGGTGAGCAGCCGGGAGAGGGGGAAGGAGGAGGCGTATCCCCGCTCCGGAGTGGGGGTGCGCCGGCGGGAGCTGCCATTCCCTGAAAGGTGTTGTGGTTGCCATTATTTGTACTTTAATCCCTGTGCACCGCCGCTCCGGCTGTCCCCGGGAGGGTCGCTCCTTATGTAACTGCCCGGCGGCAGGCGAATGAATGGGGAGGCCGGTTTGGAGCGGGGGGGGGAGGAATTCGTCCCCCGCGGGGCGGGCAGCCGCCCTCCCTCCATCCCTCCGTCCCTCCATCCCTTCCCTCGCCTGCCCTGGCCGCGCCCGGCCGCTGGGCCGCCGGTGTACGCGGCAGCCCCGGGTTTGGTGCAGCGCTGACTCGCTGAGGTTCGCAGCCTCTGAAGTTTCCCCGTTCTCCCCTTCCCTCCGCGGCGGCCTCACGCTCCCCGTCTCCTTCGCTTTTGTGCAGGAATTGAACTGTGTTTCGTGCCGCTTTTCAGGGCTGGTGGAGGGTTTGCTGGGTGGCCGGGCCAGCTGCAGTAGGAAGCGGCAGGAGGGAGATTCCCGGCGGGAGCCGCGGGCCTGTGTGACGTGGCAGCGGGAGCTGCGCCGGGGCCCGGCCGGGCGAACCCCGCTCCGCCGCCCCCCACTGCCGCTTCCCCCCCGTTCGGAACGGCCGCGCTCCCTCTGTGCCGCGGTTCGCTCTCCCCCTTCGGCTGTACGGTGTGGTGGTTGGAGGGAATTGCAGGCAGTTCCCATAACTGCAGCATAGCTGATTTCTTTCAGAAAACTGGGAGTTGTTGCCATTCAAAATGGGCATTTCCGTGTGCTGTGTGTTATGTGGATCGGACCACCCACCCTGGGAACACCGTTTTTGTTGTGCACAGGGGTTTGACTGTGAGCTTGACTTTGCCTTCTCTCCAGTGAGCTTCTCCTTTAGTCAGGGCGATTGTTCTTGAAATCGGTTTGCCGTGCGTTGATGATACTGTTCAAATATCGGGTTAGCCCTGTTGAACAGGTTGTATCTGTAAAGTTTTCAGTTAAAAGCATGAAGAATTAGTTTAAATTGTAACCTGAAATAAGTGAGAATGGGGAAATGAAAGAGATTTACACTACGGGTAGGAGGAAGTACGGGTTCTGTATGTTTTCATGTCAAATCACTGGCTAATCACTTGACAGCACAAAAAAGAGTAAAGGAATAGTTTTGGTTTTTATGAAGTAAACTAATAGCTTTGGTTTTAAACAGACTTAAAGTGAAAACTGTTCTTAACTTTACAAAAGAGGTCAAGCAAATGACTCCGTGGCCCACATGCAGCAGTAGTGCAGAACTATTGTTCCTGAGGTCATGGAGCACAAGAGCACCTTCCTGATGAGCTTACCTGGCTCACGCTCCAGTGCATCAGGAATCCTGCCTGGATGTGGCAGGAGAGGGCCTTGCCTCCTCCAACTCCTGTGTAGAGTTTTGTCCTGTGTTTCGAGAAAGGCAGTTGAGATTACAAACAGCAAGAGGGTTAATGAACTAAAAACTGAATATCATTTGCTGTCTGAAGAAGGAAAATGAGAAATTGTATTGCAAGGCTGAAATTCAGATAGGGTTTGAGCCAAGAGATTCTTAAGTGACCTTTGGATGTGAGGTTATTTGCACAGTATAGTACAGTGTGACCTGGTCCCATCTTTCTGCTTAAAAAGTGATCTGATGCTGCTTTCCTTAAGCCAGTTGTGACTGAGAATCTCTACTGCTAGGGGTTTATTCATAAGAAAGCAGTCTCACACCAATCAAGCTTTCTCCAAGACAGAAAAATAAATGGGCCTGTATGACACAGGGCCTTCAGCTCTTCCCTTTCTCAAATGAGCCAGCATCCCTGGACACGAACACACATGCATGAGGTCTTTCAGTAGAAAATATCTGCTTCGTTCATTTTCCTGAGCAAAGAGAATGAAACAGAAAAAATGTATTTGTCAGGGGTTGTTTCTTTGGTGTCCTCCAGTTCTGCCTGAGTCCTCAGGAGTAAATCCAGATCCGTGTTGCTGCCGTGAGATTGGTGTCTGAGGCCTAACAAGTTTGTCTCTTCTCTAGAATGAGAAGAACGTGAATACCTCAAAGCAACATGAGCAAAGAATTTTATTTTTGGGGCTCTATTCTGTTCCTCCTAGTGGTTCATTGTTGTCAGTTGAGGTTTCTATTGATAAAAACTTTGTAAATATGTATTTGCATATGTTTGTAAAGTCATACACGACAATAACCCCTAAGTAGTTGCCAGTTAATGTTGAGCAGCTGTGAAGAGCCTCTTACTAGAGGGCTTTCTGCCATTCCTTTGCATCGTATGGTTATTAGAGCCATCTATAAATTCAATAAACTTGTACCTCGTGGTTATTGGTGACTAAGGAAACGTGGGCAAACCAGCTGCTACTTTAACTGTGCACTTTTGAAGCAGTAGAGGCTTTGAAAATAAATAAGGGCTTTTAACTGCAGGCTGAACTGCAGGCTGTGATCCATGAAGAGCTGGCAAACCACATGGTGCCGACTCCTCTCTTCTGGTTGCATCTGTGTGTGTCTGAGGCCTTTGTTCCAGGGGAACTCGGAGGCCTGTAAAAGCAGCTGGAAATGAGGGAGACAGCCTGTGCACCTCTGCTGCAACCTGCTGGTTTTTTCAAGACTGATAGTCCCCATTTTCTTTCTTAAGAAGTGACTCCACTAATTGAGGAAGATGGGTGAGACTAGGCTCATCTGCACTTTGAAGCAGTCTGTGTTTTCAGTGTTTGAAAAACTTGATTTTTCTTTTCTAATTTAGTCAGTAGGTTGAAAAGAGAACAAGGGGAAAGCAAATCAAATCATGACTTCAGAATTTTAGAGCTGGCAGGGAAACAGTTTTTTTTGCATGTCTGGTTATTTGAGTTTCCAAATTTAGAATTTGGAAAAATGTTTGCCACTCAAAATAACAGCTCAAAAATCATTAGGAAGAGCCATGGAGAATGTAGTAGGTAACTCCATTATTGACATCATGTCATAATTAGGAAATTCATGAGACTTGAGGAATCCTGGGCTTTCAAACATTGTCCTGTTCAGACTGTATTTTCTTACCCATTTCAAGTCAAATTACATTGTTTGCAGTGCAAATTACTGCCTGAAAATTGATTTGCATTTCTCCGTGTCATTTATCAAGTGTTAAAGGTGACCTGCAGTTGCAGTGCTGTCAAATTATATGCTGTATACCCTAAAAAAGTAGTGTAGATAGTAAATGTGTAGTACTTTTGCTAGGTAATGTAGCTGTATCTCAATTTTATGTGTCTACCGTGGACCAGATAATATGCGAAGATGAAGACTCCTGACAGTACTTTGCCATAGGCTGCTGCTAATTTGTCTGTATTTTCTCAAAAACTGCTGCTTTAGGAAGCTTCGAATTTTTTTCTCTCTTTGAAGGAAAGTATTCTCCTTGTCAGTTGGGAAATTTGTCTTTAAAATTAGGCTGGGTTTTTAAATTAGAAGCACAGGAATCTTAATACTAATACGTTAATAGCAAAACCAAGGAAGTTGTGGTTCTGTGGCTGATGTGGACTTGGTACAGAACTGAACTACTTTATTTTAAAAAGTCTGTGAAGTTTCCGTGGCAAAGCTTCCTTGGAAGAGCTTTTGTGTGTAGGTTTTATGGCTGTGATGTGCAGTTCATAGATGGTAAGTGCTGTACACACTCCACTGCTCTGTGTCTCTGCCCCTGCCTGTTTTTTCTTACCTGACTCACCACAGCAAAATGAAGTTGATAAGAAAGTACTACAATTTCAGCTCTGCCCTCCTGCCTGGCTGTGAAAATCACCTGAATTAAAGTTTCATGCTATGGCTTTCAGCCAAGCTGGAACATAGACGTTGAAGGAGTTTTTCCACGTGTGAGGATGAAACAAAACGGAGAGGTTTGGCTCCTCCAAATTTGAGCCCAGAGCTTTGGAAAAAGAAGTAAAACCATTTTTATTTCGCTCGAGAACTAAGTAATGTTTGTGGGAGTAAAAGGAAAGGGAGAAGGATGAGAATAACATCGTTGTAGCCTCAGTGTATTGCACTTGCCAGCTTGAGCCGGGGTCAGTGCTGTGACCTGTATATTGATACATTTCCTGAAGGTTTGAAATGCATCAGTCCTACAACAGTGTGTGTACCTCTTCCCTCCTCCTGGTTTTGCTCATGGTTTAGATGTTTCTCCCAGTTTGCCTGTCCCTTCACAGGCCTTTTGTGTATACTTTAAACCTTGTCTCGTCTAATCTAGCCTACTTAACTTGAAAATTAGTTTAATCTTGGGTCTAGGATGGGTTTCAGGATTTTACAGCTATTCTGAAGATTCAAAAATCAGTGAGAGTATTGAAAGCCTTAATAAAAATTAGAGCTTTGGGGTTGAGGAGGTGAGACTGGCAATGGCTTAGAAGAATTTATCAAGTATATTATATGTATTTGAGACAGCATATCCAGATCCAAATTTATAGCTGTTATCAATAATTAATGTCTCTTACATGCTTTTGGTTTTTTTTGTTGTTCCCAGTTATTTGCTAAAAGAAAATTGCATGCTAAATAATTTAGCTTAATTATATTCTGTAGTGTGATGCTGTTCTTTAATCTGTCCAGGTGGATTTCTTTGTCCTGTGGGTTCTGACCTTAGGACAGCTTTGCTTGCTGAGAGGTTTTATTGGCAAGTTGTGATGCCAACAAGCACGCCTGGGATGAGCCCAGAGTGCTGCTTCAGCTGTCTGTGCAATGTAGTTGTAGTTCAAGAAATGTCAAATGTATTTTTTCCTAAACTTTGGGAAGTGGTTTGCTTGTGGTTTTTTTGGGGGGGGCGGTTGTTTTGGTTTTTATGCATTTTTGGTTTCGCAGCTTGTGTTTTACAGCTTTACAGCCCGCGGGTTTTGAGGTGTTTTATGTTCCCTGTACTGGGCTTGAGCTCTTCTGTAGGTGGTACATCAGGCTCACCTTGCAGACATTTCACCTTTGAAAGTTGCAAACACTCCCCTTTCTAATTGTTACTGTTTCAGCCATTCCTGTACTTCATACGTTAAATTCCTTCATCTGGAGCAGCCTGTTCCATGTTCCTTAAGCTGGAGTGGAAAAGGACTTCAATAGCCATAGCAGATTGCCTTCTTCTAATTGCTTTATGGCACTGTTAATAAAAGCCTTTCTAGAAATATCTCTGTATAAAGGGACAAGGATTTTCAGCCTTGCATCATAACCCTCTCCTACAGAGTATTTTTCCCTCTTGTTTTTTGAACAAGACTTGCATGCTTAGCTGAACAGATTCAATTATTTTCACCCTGGATGACTGAAAACAAGAGTAATTGGAATAACAAGATAGAGGCACAGAATAGGTTGTTTTGTCCCCTGCTGTGACACACCACCACATCAGTATTATGGAGCAATGCCTCACCTCAGTTTTCAGAAGCTTTTAGTGACCATTTTTGCGAAGCTTTTATGCTTCTAACTGTGCTCTAGTGCCCAGAGTTAAGTGCAAACAAACGTTTCGACATTGGGGCTTTGACCTAGAATCGAAAGTTGCTTTGAAGATGCAGTGTGGATGTCTGACATTTTATCTCACTTCCCTCTCTTTTTATAATTTTGTTTTAGTACATAATAACATGTGGGCTCGATTGTTTGATGTTTTTCTCACCATATGGCCGATTGAGTCTGTGGATTGAATTGCCTTATGTTTTAAAATGTATGTATTCCTCTAAAATCCCGTTACTGGTGCCAGCGTACCTTCTGCTTGTCGCTGGGTCTGTTCTGTGTGTTGCCCTTGTACCTTTCCAGCTATTCAGCATCTAAAGGTTGTACTGAGGCATGTGACAGCACTCTGAGAACCAAAAGCTAATGCAGCCTTGCCCAGTGATAATACAGAACAGATAGCTTGCAGGTGATATTTTTGGAGATGACACTACCTGCTGTGAGCAACTTCTAAACCTTGTGTAGTGCCAGCACCTCTTCCAGTACGAGGTAACTTATGTTCACACTACTGAGCTATATGGGCTTAGAATTCGGTTTGTACAGCTTGGGAGCTTGGATTTTGTCCTAATTTTGTGATCAACTTGCTTAAAAATAAAGGATATATCCTTTCTCATCCCGGGCATCAAGTGTTTCAAAGCACCTCATCACTTTCTGAATAATTAATTATTTCCTTTGTCACTTCAGGTATTTCTGGGAAAAGCCAGCTTCTGTTTGCACTGGTCTTCACTACCCGTTACCTGGACCTCTTCACTTCATTCATTTCATTGTATAACACATCTATGAAGGTAGAGTATACTGAAGAGTTAGAAAAGCCAGTGATGTTGCATGCAGAGTGCATAATTTCATTAATAAAAGCCACTTTGTATGGCCCACTGCACAATTGTTACAGAGTAAGTTCTAGATGGGCTTTAGATAAAGACTGTGAAAGATGGACTCAAAATCCTACTTTTTGTTCTGCACTCTACATGCGGTTTTAAAAAACTGTATCAGACTGTGACATTTAGAACAAATGGCATTTTGGTTATTGAAAATAAAAGCTTTTGGAAAAACAGTTCAAATAAACTGTATTCCTCAACTGAGACATTAAAGCGCAAGTAAATCTCCTTTTATTCACTACAAGGTAAATTAGTATTCAGAATGCACTGCCAGAATTGCAGCTATTGTCTGGTCAGAGGCTGATCAAAAGTTGACAGGAGTAAGCTCCAAGGAATGTAGCTTCTGTGAGTTACACCCCCGTCACTTGCCCACTGAATGTCAGTGAGCCTGAATTTGAGTTTGTTACTTCTTATTCATTCCTGCGATTTCTGGTGCTGAGTACAAGAAAATAAAGCAGTAGTCTGGGAGAGGACAGTATGTTTGTGCTTTTTAATCCAGTTGCTTTACTCTTGGATTTTCCTGATGCTTTTCAGCTTTAATTCAGAGGGCACTATAACTTTGCCAAGAGGAGAGACTAAACAATCAATAAGGCAAATCGTATTGAAGAATTAGGGAAATAATACTGTAAAATAAAATTTTGTGTCTTAAACTCACACTTGCTTTCCAACAAGTGAAATGTGTACGCTTAATTTTTAATATTAACAGTATAGATGAAGAGCTGTGGATTAAATAAAATATTCTTGAAACAGAAGCTTTTTCCATATGTAATTTCTGATTGGAAGATACTGTTAGGTGCACTAAAGGAGCAGGTAGGGGGGTATTGCCATTTATTTATTTATTGGTTGTGATTCAGGGCCATGACCACATCTTTGTTCTGCAGCCCTCCTAACCAGAAAAGGAATGAACGTGGAAATACTGACTTTCAAAATGGTAGCCTCTATTTCAGTTTCAAAGGTTACTGCTTAGAAAGTCTGTTGGATATAATTGTCTTTTCACCCCATTGTTGTAGTGTCAAGATGAAGCTGCTTGAGTGTCCCAACACAACTTCATGTTCTATTTACATACATGTAGGGGTATATAATGTTACACAGACTGTATCAATAGTTGAGAACTTGAGAGAACTTCAGTTGAGAAGTCGAGAGTTGAGATTGCTGAGATGAAGAAATATGTAATATAAGAAATTTGGATTCATTCACACGTTCTTAGTGTCTTCTATGACCATACCAGCTGTGATTAGTTTACACCTGTAGTAAAGGCTCCCTGTATCCTGTCCTGTGGTCCTTTATCTTTACTCAGCTGGGATGCTTGTGTAGCAGAGCCTTTGGATTCTGAGCTCCTTAATACAGTATTTGTAGGATTTTGTATCTGTGAGCAGAGCTTTTAGTGATTAATAGCATCTGCAAACAGTGGGGTTTTTAATCTGTTACTTCTCTGTTTTTTAATGTGATAAATGGTTTGGAACATTTAATCTTTGTGCTGAAACTGGCAGAAGCTGAAATATTTGTCTAGTCTGCTGTACTGTGTGGACTCCAGGACAATGAGTTCTGTCCTGATGATGGCAGATTGACCTTTAGAAAGTCTTAGATTCTCTCTGGTTCTGTTTTCTCATCTGTAAAATGAAGCTTTTTGCTTATTCCACAGGGAATAGCTATGAAGTCTGCTGTGCCATAACCATTCAAAATGGTTAGACATAGCTCAAACTGAATTCTGCTTGGTTGCTTCTCTCAGCCTGTTAGTCTTGCAGGTTTTTTGGCCTGTTGGTTGGTGAAGAGCAATGTCCAGTTGCCACTCTTCAGATTTTAGAGCTGTTTAAAGGTCCAAAGCAAATCAGCTTGTTTGTGATATGTTACCTGGTTGTCTGAATGGGGCTTACTGAATATTTTTGTAATTGCCACATAAGCCACACTACGCTGGGCTTTTTGAATGCAGAAAGGCCCCTTCCATTATTACTGTGTGTATGCACCTGCACATTTTTAACCGAAATGTTTGGGGCCAGTGCTTCCCCTGCAGTTGCAGAACATGTATTCCTTCTCCAGTCACTTCCTTAGTTCTGTCTGCTCTGGAAAGGGTCTTCACCTTTGGGCAGTCACTTCAGCCGTGGGCATGTGATGCCTTCAAAGCAACAACACCAGTAGAGCCCAGAGTCGCTCATTTTGAATTATTACTCTGCTGACAAAAGTTAAGCACCACCAGCAGCCAGAAAAACCACATAAACAATGCAAAGAATCAAAAAAAGACCACTCTTAACTCCTCTTAGTGCTTATTCAGGGAGTGTGATTTAATTCTGGGACCTCTAGGGATCGTTTTGGTTTTTTGTTTCTTTCTCTCCTTGCCCTCAGCTTATCTACATCGCCTGCTCGTACGCCACCGTGTACCTGATCTACATGAAGTTCAAGGCCACCTACGATGGAAACCATGACACCTTCCGAGTGGAGTTTCTGATAGTTCCTGTTGGTGGGCTCTCCTTTCTTGTCAATCATGACTTCTCTCCTCTGGAGGTGAGTTGGTCGTGGGCAGGAGATGATAATTTTTTTTCCTCAAAATATTTAGAACATGAGGACGAGTGTTTTTAGCCTGAGCAGTGAATGGTTGAAGGGTGTCTATGTTTAGTAGGTTCAGGCTAATCCTTTCCTCAGTGAATCTGTGTGGTGCAGATGTCTGTGCAAATTTAAAGCACCTCAGGAGACCAGCACTGTTATCAGCATTGATTATTTTATTAAGCAGAAGACTGTGTTTTTCCCAGCACACTCTGATGGCTGTATTAATTCAGAATTCCTTTTGTTCAGTTTGTTGAAGAAATCCCCAGGAATGCAGTTTGTGAATAGTTGGTGCCACCTGGTGAAAACAAAAGGAATTTACTACTTAAATTTTATAGAACTGCAAATGGTCTAGAGTATTAAAAAGAATTGTGTTGTATTTAAAATGCAGCTAAGTGTTTAATTGAAGAAAATTTATATTAAAAATGTAATTATAGAGAGTGCAAAGAGGTAATTTTTCCTACAAAATAGTGAGTAACTTCAGATGCTTGTTTTACATGGACTGAGCAGCATTTTTATATTGGGGTTAAATGAATTTATTGCAGAGTAAGGGAATTTGAATTGCAACACTTCAAGACATTATTTTAAATTTTGTTCTGTGCTGACTCATTCTTTAAACAAATAGATAAAAATGGAAGAACATTGTGAGGGGAAAAAGGACTTCATCTTCCCTGCAGCTTTCACAGCACAGGCTCTGTAAGCTGTGTGTCATGGTAATGTGCAGTGGAGAATTACAGGTTCCCTCACAAGTAAACCTGTGTGTGCCAGCTCAGCAGAGAGCTGCTTTGGAGAGTCTGCTGTCTGCCAGGAGAGTTCCCTCCTACCATCCTCTGGCTGATTATGAAGCTTTCACTTAGTTTTTCCTGTACCAAGGAAGGTTTGCCAAAATACTGTTATGAATAGGTATTCATTCATAACATTGTTAGAGAGTGAGAAGTCAAGCCAAGTCAAATGTTTTCTGTCCTACTGTTCCCACTAAGACAGTTGAGTATACTTGTGTTTTATTCCTTTCAGATACTGTGGACCTTCTCCATCTATCTGGAATCGGTTGCTATTCTCCCTCAACTTTTTATGATCAGCAAAACTGGGGAAGCAGAGACCATCACTACTCACTATCTTTTCTTCTTGGGTCTGTACCGTGCCTTGTACTTGGTCAACTGGATTTGGCGCTACTACTTTGAGGGATTTTTTGACCTCATAGCTGTTGTTGCTGGTGTGGTCCAGACCGTTCTGTACTGTGACTTCTTCTATTTGTATGTTACAAAAGGTAAGTAGTGCAGTGACCTCCAGCTTCAGGTTGTGGAATGTAGCAGTTAACAGGTTCATAGGGATCTGCTCCATCAGCATGACGAGCTCGTTAATTCTGTGTGCAAATTAGTGCTGAAATATCCTTAATTTATCAAGTACATTTTTGCTACTGGGGGGCATTTCTGGGGTATGGGTAGAATATAAATATATGGATGGTCTGATGAACTTCTGGAAAAACTTAAGTACGGGTAAATATATATTGCTGTTGCCTTCCATGGATAAGCATGATCCTCCTGCATCCCCTGACCATGTACACTGTTATGTGCAGGTCCTGTGCTTACAGACACCTCTCTCAGTGCTTTAAGTACCATAAAAGTTGAAAGTGTTTTGGATGTTTCTGTTCATGCTGAACGTAGAAGCAGACACTTCTGCTGACTGCATTAATAATTCTGCCCTTACTTGCATTTCAGTTTCCATCATGTAACCACAAAGCTGCATGGGGCTGTGTTGTTTTAGTCATAATTCTTAAGAGACTGTGGTGAGGGGCTGGTATGTCCTATGAGGATGAAAAGTGGGAATTCCAGGGTGCCATAAGAGGGCAAGATTAGAATTGTTAATTCTAGTTTTACCAGTATGTACTGAAGAGAGAGGCAGCCTGGCAGGACTGTCTGCAGTGGACCCATTTGGTGTGAAAGGTTTTGGTCCCTTTGACATTTTAACAGCGTTTGCTTCTCCTACATCACAACTTTGTTTTGCTGACTGTTTTCTTTCCCACTTTTCCTTGCAGTTCTCAAGGGAAAGAAGCTCAGTTTGCCAGCGTAAGTGCCAAAACATCACCAGCATCTGTCCTTTTGGATGCTTGGACAGAACAATCCTTATCACAAGCAAAGGCGAAGATGCTTGAGACAGAAAGTCAGAAACACAGCTCTTTATAGTGCAGGTAGTCATCAGCGGCTCTGTAAGAACGGAGGAAAAACAACCAGCAGATTTCTGTTTGATGCATCTTGCCTTTATCTTTTTTATTACTATGTATAAAGATTTTTTACATAAAGAAACTTATACTGTATTAATAAATTCAGTGTATGGTTTCAATTGGAATAGTTCCAAAAGTGAGATTTTTGTGAGATTGTTTATGACCAGGAACAAGTGCAAACGTTTTTTTAATTTTCAAGATTTTCTTTGAAATGACTGATTTTTTTTCTTTTTTTTTTTTTTCAGTGCACAAATATGTGCATCCTTGATGGATGGTAGTCATCTGTTCTTTCCCTTTGATTCAGTTTTCATTCCACTATATTTATTTTTTTTCCAAAAGGCGAATATATGTCAACTCTAAATCTGAAACCACCAATGTTTGATGTGATGTGCTGGTGCCCAGTCTTTGTGCCATCTGCTGACATGGAGTTCCTTATTCAAAATATGTGTTGGTGCTAGAAGGGGAACAGTCACACTTTGTAGTTGTTCCCCTTCTAAAACAGACTGATGGCAAGAGAGCAGTGAGGAAATCACTCGAGGCCACAAGGATGGGCCCTTTCCTGTTCTGCCATGATGTCTGGGAAGGTAATCCCGATCAATGAAAGCACTTGGCAGCCCAGGTCGTGAGGGGTAAGAGGTGCGATCGTGTTACTTAGTGGCAAATGTTTGTGACTGTGTTGTGTTCAGGAAGAGAAGGTTAAATATCTTGGATGTCCAGCCCTGCTCCACCATTACAGCTGTAGGAATGGGAGACGTGTAAGTTGTTGATTACAGAAATCTGTGGGTGATCATTTTAAACAATATCTACATTTTCTTATTAATGAATGCTTTATAAGCAATTTCCATGTTCAGCTTCAAGTGGTTTTCGATGTCACTTTTGGACAATTAATATTTTTTTTATAAACTTTTCAGAATCAGCAGCACCAGTTACCATTCTTCATCCTTTAAATGATTCCCTTTTTTTACTGAGCTGTTGCATGATTTATCCTGTGTTACCATCCTCAATAAACACTTTATGAAATGGTGAAAACATTTCGGGGTTTTTTTTGGGTTTTTTTCCTTCATTCCTGAATGTGAAAGTTTTCTGTTCGCCTGGGACTGAATGAAAAGTTGCAGTGAGGACGCGTTGCTTAATGTCACTGCTGTATTGAAATATAAAGCTTTTAAGGCTCTGAAGGGCATTATCACCGATGGAAGCAATGATGACTGAGTTCTGCTTGTTTAGTAAGAGCTCCGTCTCCAGCCTGGTGCAGAGGAGGATTTGGCGCTTGTGTGTGTTTTGTTTTATCTTCAGTTTAATTTGCCTCCCTCGTCAGTGCTGGTTCTCATTCCTAAGCCCACCTGAGCAGCGTTTATTTGCACTGCGGTGCTGCCGTCTCCACTGGCTCAGGTCTGTCCCTGTGCTGGAGCAGCGGGGCCCGGCAGCCGCTGAGGCCCGAGGGAGCCCGGGGCCCTGTGCCCGGGGCCCTGTGCCCGGGGCCCTGTGCCCGGGGCCCTGTGCCCGGGGCCCTGTGCCCGGGGCCCTGTGCCCGGGGCCCTGTGCCCGGGGCCCTGTGCCCGGGGCCCTGTGCCCGGGGCCCTGTGNGGGTGGGGGGCGCGGGGCTCGGGCGGCCCTGAGGGAGCAGCGGCGGCAGCGGCGGCGGGACCCGCAGGATGCCGGGGCTCGTGGTGTTCGGCCGGCGCTGGGCCATCGGCAGCGACGACTTCGTGCTCCCGGGGGCTTTCGAGCTGTTCGTCAGGCTGGTGTGGTAAGGCGCGCCCCGGGGCCGCTTCCCGGCGGGATGAGCGGTGCCCGCGGCCCGGGCGGTGTCGGTCCCTGGCACATCACGCACGGTGCGGTGCCCGCGCTGCCGGAGCGCTCCGGGCCGCCGTCACCCGCTGTGCCTAATCTCCGAGTAGCGCTGGTGTGGTTTCGTAATTCGTACGGTGACTGCTTTGTGTCCGCCAGCCGCGGTGCCTTGGGACCTGAGGGAGGGAACGAGTAGCACCGCGCAGGGAGCCTGTGGCTCGGTCTGCACTCGACTGAATTGTAATTCCTGCTGAGTGTTTCATTCTGACGCTTTGTTTATGTAACAGGTCCCTTGCTGTTAGTCTTTGTGCAGCGCTCTCGTTAAGACGAGCGCTGTCGATCAGGTGATCGCTTGGCTGCAGGCTCTTCTCCCTTCCGGCTGTAACTGTTGTTATCTCACGTCCCGGCAGGTGGATTGGGATTCTTGTCCTTTACACGGTTCACAAGGGGCAGTTTAACTGTCCTGGGGGAGGATTGCTGCACAGCTACCTGCTCGGCCTCCTCATTCTTCTGGCTTCCATAATATGTGCGTTATCTGCTCTTGTATACGTCAGTATGCAAGGTAAATAGTTAATAATGATGTTTTGTGTTTACTAGAATTGTAATAGATGTGTGTTTTTAATCCGGAGCTGATGTTAAAAGCCACCAAAAGTTGAAGTGTTTTGATGGTAGTCAGACTTGAAAAACTCCATCAGCATTAACATGTTTGCTTTAATAGTATTACCTTTATTAGTCTGGAATCTAACATAATAAATAGACACAACAGCTTAGTGCAGCTAATGGTTCACTATTAGAACTATTAGAATGGTTCTGCTATCAGAACATCCTGAAAATTCTCTCTGCTGACCTCTGATGGAACACTGCTCTACGTCTCTGGCAGGAATTCAGGGAAATGCATCCAGAATCATCTGAAGTATCGTGTTAGGTCTGCCTTGCATGGGCAGGTTTAGTCATGTCTTGTTGAAGTCCCTTAGCTGCAGTGGGCTGCTTGGGGAAAAACACACAGGAAAGTGAACTGTATAAATGTCATAATAAAAGTGACAGTGGGTACTGTTAAATAGAGCAGGACCCACAGCTTGAAATGAATGGCTGAACAGAAGTAAGGACCCCAGTGCAAGTTTTTGTGTTTTGTAGAAATGGTTCCTTTTGGGTTAAAATGGCTAGGAAAGCTTTTTTCTGGTGAAGCACCTGATCATCGAAGTAATGTTAAGAAGATTAATTTGAAATATGTGTGTGGTCTCTGGAGTAACAGATGAGACTCCACAGTTTCTAATATACGGTTCTCATGACACACTGAAAATAAGTATTTGTGCTTCTGTAAATAAGTATTTATACTTCTTTCCATTTAAGCAATTTTAAGAGTACATGAAGAGAAGCTATGACAGAGCAGAGGTGTGGATGATAATCCTGGCCTTGAGTATGACCACTGGTTTTACTAGAGTTTCCAGAGGAGGGGAAGTAAGATCAGCCAGACTGTGCTGTTTATATCAAAGTTTCACAGAATGTTCTGGGTTGGAAGGGACCCACAAGGATCCAGCTCTTAAGTGAATGGCCCATACAGGGATCAAACCATGTCCTTGGTGTCGTTAGCACCAGGCTCTAACCAGAGTTGCAGAGGTGAGAGATGTAACTGTAAATAGCAGTAATAAAAGAACCTTGTTCAGTGTGAAAGTACGGCTACAAGGCCATTGTAACTAAGAGATGGAAGAATTCTGAGGCCAGATAAATTTCCAAGAAAATAAAGGGTGAGGTGTGTTGGACTGTGGTTGTAATGTGTGGGTTTGGGTGTGCTGGGTCTTTCAGCAGCCCCTGTGCTGTGCTGGCAATTGGTGATGCCAGCAGGGAACCTGACTGGAGCCCTCCCACTGTGGGGGTGGTGCTGAGAAAGGAAAAGTTGTTTAGAGGAACCACGGTTCCATCTGATGGTGTCTGTGTAAGCAGCCACGCTGCTGCAGGACAGGCTGCAACCTGGGAATGGGAAAAAGCAACCTCTGGATCAAGGGCTTCTGAAATAGCTTTATCACTGGGTGTGAACCACAGCTGTGTAATCGGAAAATCGTTTCCGAAGTTGTTTTTGTTCTGCAGCCTTTACAAATTACCTGTCTGCACCTGGGCACGCACACCCCACTACCTCATTAACCTGGGATCAGCAAACTGGTTTATGGAGATGAGCTGGCCAAAGTTACTCCCTTTTTATTGCCTGAGAGTGCTAAAACAAAGAGGTTGTTAGTAAATTAACAAAACAGAAAATACCCTGAGAAGTATTTGTCCTGGTAATGTCCTACTTTTGTTCTCCTATTATTATTTAGTAACTCCATTATCAAAACTTCATCGTAGCCCAGCAAAATAGCATCTGAAAATTAAATATTCAACCAACTAAAAGCTAAATAGAATAATAAAAGGCCCCAAGTGTCATGAGGAACTGTAGGTGAGCCATTGCTCCTGGATGCATCCTTGGCTTATGCTGGGCATAGCACTGCTGCCTCAAGTTCAGTGCAGAATTGTCTCTGACTAGAGTTGTTTTGGGTTTTAGTAGAGTAAATTCTAAGAATCACAGCTATAAACCCATTGTAGTTTTTCTTAGCTTCAGTGATAGCTTTCCATTAGTATGGAAGAACTTGCTAGTTTCAGTTGTTTCTACATTCTATAAAGCCCAGAAAGTTCATATTTCCAGATGGGATTTTATGTACTTGAGGTGCATTCGTGAACAGTTCTTGTTTTAAATTATCTCTCTAATTTCAGGAACAATTTCTAATCCAGGCCCAAGAAAATCACTTCCCAAAATACTTTATACTCGCCTGCTTCTCTATTTCCCTGAATTCATCTGGGCTGTTGTTGGAGCTGTGTGGGTGTCAGACAACAGTGTGCAGTGTGAGAAGACTGTGATAAATGGCGTCATTGGGACAGTTATTGCAAGGTAAAGGTATTGCCTCCCCACAAATCCAGTCTTGATAGTGTATGTGAAAAGGAAAATGAGTCGGTATCCTCCCTGAAAAAAGCTGCTTGCTTTGGGAGAGAGAGCATGTCCTGCAGTGAAGGAAAGGAGGTGAAGGTCAGAAAGGGTAAGAGGGACAATGGGAGTGTAGAAAACTGGATAAATGTGAAGGGGGTAGTAACCTGGTCACTTAGCTGGTAGCGGAAAATGGAGCTGTCACACCTCTGGGCTGCTGCTTCCAAAGCACAGGGCTGGGATTCCGGGTTTGGTGCCCTGTGTGAACTGAGCTGACAGCCTTGTTCCGGTGCCCAGAGTATTGCAAGTCCAGTCCCAGGAGCTGCACCCTCAGGACAGCAGCAGAGGTCTCCTTACAGAATTCCATACCCAGCTTCGTTTTCGGTCTGTCGAGATGCGTAGTTGGGATTTCTTGCACACTTTGCCAGAAGTGTCTGGTTTCACAGATCACTTACCCACTCCCTCCTGTCTGGCAGCTGGATTATCATCGTCTTTACCATCATCGGAGTTGTCATTGTCTTTGACCCCCTCGGGGGGAAGAAGACGTTCTACCTGCCCGACGGTGTGAGCCGCAACCTGGAGAGCAGCCAGTCGGGGCAGCTGCTGTACAACGTGAAGAGCTCTGCCACCAGGGTGTGGGAGAAGAGGATCCGGCTGCTGTGCTGCTGCATCGTGCAGGACGATGACCACCGGGTGGCCTTCACCAGCATCGCCGAGCTCTTCCGCAACTACTTCTCCGTAAGAGGGAGAGCCTCGCTTGAGTTGGAGAGAGTTCTGCAGCGCTGAGGCCTGGGATGGTTTTACACAGTCTTCCATGTCTTTGTACAGGACACGGATCTGGTGCCGAGTGATATAGCAGCTGGTTTGATTCTGCTCCATCAAGAGCAAGATAAGATGGAAAATTGCCCCAAGGAGCCTGAAGAAGTCCTGTGTCATTCTCCATCGTCTCTCGTGGTAAGGCAGGGTTGGTGCAGCTTCTGGTGTAATTATTCTAGGAAATGGTGCCAGAGCAAATTGAAATGCACTTCTTTCTGTAGAGGGCTTTTTTGGTTTTGTTTATTCTTTTAACTAAATTAAACACTGCAATAAAAATTCATAACAATGTAAGTTATTAATAAATGCAGTGAAAACAACTTGATGAGTTTATGGTCCAAACATTTTTCTGCCTTTGCATGAGTAGAACTTATATCTGAATGGGGAATTGAGTGCAAAAAAGGAACCATTTGATCATTGTTGAATAGTTGGGAGAGAAAGGGAACAGAAGGAGAATATAATATTTGGTGCTGTTTGCACAGAACTGAGAAGGTAGTCTTCTAGTACGTATTGTGGGCTGTTTGTCTCCTCCAAATGCCCAGACAAGGTAAGAAGCAAAAGTAGCATCTTTTAAATGTTTGCAGGTGGTGGGTTAGTTTGCTAGCTGATGTTTTGCTAGTTGTCAGTGGGAAAGTGCCTTTGTAAATGTTTCCCCCTCCTTCTGGCCCGTGTTTCATAGATGTATGTAGTTTCACTTCAACCCATGCTTCTCTGTCAGCTTCCTTTTGAATCCCGCCAGTGTGATGGGGTCGTGCTTTAAAAGTCTGTACCAGAGAGATCTGCTGCAGACTCTTTAGCCTTCCCTTGGACATCCTTAGGTAACATATTTGGAGTGAATTGTTTTCAGCATTGAGCTTATCACTGTATCAGTATTGGAAGAAACTGATTCAGTGAGAGCTTTACAAGATCCTTGAGCTGTGTAGTTACGTAAATAAACGCAGACTTTTTCCTGAAATACAAGTGGCTATTTTTAGTTCCTCTTAGACCTTGAGGTTTTCCTTTTGGGTAGTGTGTATTTCATCATGCCTTGATTTTCAGTAGCCTGTGTTCAGTTTTATTCTGAGGCTGCCTAACACGCCTTCCTCCCTCTCTCTGCTTCCTTTTCTTCCCTGTGTGCTTCCAGACGGATGATTTGGATGTTGAGCTGGAGAATGCTGCTCACTACATGCTGTTTGCTGCAGCTGCCTATGGCTGGCCCTACTATGTATACACCAACCCATATACTGCACTCTGTAAGCTCAATGGTGACTGGTAGGTTTGACCCAAGAGCTTAAAAACACACAGCTGCCTTCTATTTAACTAGTCTCAGCAGAAATAAAATAGTTGCAATAGCAGTATTTTTGTTGCATTAAACTGTATCACTCTTGGGAGTACGTGAGCTTGACTGGTAGAATTATCTTTAACAGATTCAGAGAAAATTCCAGTGTCTTGCCACCCTCAAACCTCTAACCACCCTCAAAGATTGGTTGTTTTTTTTTTTTATGAGAAAAGTTTGTGATTGAGATTAAAAAAATTCATTTAGCAAAATGACAAAGGAGGAATTTGAATTAAATGAAACGTTTAGAATGAGGCCTTTTTGAGGTGCCTTTTGGGCGCAGATGTACATATAGAAATAAAAGTCTCTCAGCAGTTTTGCCTGTCTTAAGGAATTAGCCAAAGTTCCCTGTCCCTCCAGCCTCCTTTTTTGTTCCTTTTGACCCCTTTACTCAAAAATGTTTATGGCCAGTATGTCATTTTGCATATTGCTGTGTAGGATTGCTGTATGTGACCACTGATATTTGTGACTGTAAGAATGATTTTTGTAATTACTAACATGAAATATCAATATAATCTACTGAAATATAAATCACTTGGAGAAAAAAATTATCACATAATACTTGGATAAAACATGAGGTAAGATTGCTGTGCAGATTTTTGTTTGAATTTCCTTTTTCCTTGTTTGTATTTTCTCTCAGTGGCTTTTAATCTTAAGAATTGTTTCTTACTGCAGTTTGCTGTATCAAGGCAGAGGTAACACCTTGTATCAGACTAGTGGTGCTATTGCAAAAAGGAAGCACTTTTGATTCCTGGCAGAAGGCCTTCTGCGAATTTAACTGAGCTTGATTCCTTGAAAGGAAACCTAAAAAATTGGAACATGAAAGTTTTTCTCTTCTGTGTTTGTTAGTTGCAGAAATAGACCAACAGATTCTGATCTAACGGGCAGTGATCGTCATAACTTTCACTTTGGATCCATCCTAAAAATAACAGGACTGCAGTACAGAGACTTCATTCATATCAGTTTTCATAACAAGGTAAACAATCTGGACAGGCATTCAGCAAGCTGTAGTGATGAATTCAGGGAAAGCAAGGGGTGAAGGGTCTAGTTTGCCTTCAGCATTTATGAAGTGCAGGATGCAAAGCCAAATGAAAACACTCAGTTTGGATTTCTTTTCTAATCTAATGGAACAGCCACAAACTGTTGACATAAATCTGTCTCAGTGTTGAAAAAAGGCACTTAGACTAGTAAGATAGATAAGAGACCAATTCAGCTTCTTTCCATAGTACAATATGGAGCTCAATAACAGCTTTCAGAAGGTGAGAACAAGTGCTTGCCCTTACAAAAAGTTGGTGTCTTTACTGGTTACATTTTTCTCCTCCAGATCTATGAGATTCCATTTTTTGTTGCTTTGGATCACAAAAAAGAAGCTATTGTGGTTGCAGTGAGAGGAACCTTGTCTTTTGAGGTATCATCCATCTGATATCAATAATTAGCTTTATAGAAATGAGTGAACTCCCAGTACCTAGAGGAAATTGTGTTACTCTGGCACTTGTAAAAATAACTCGCTCACAGGTACGAGTCTTGCAGGTTTAAGTTGTAAGCCCCCCTGCCCTTTGCATGGGTAATATTCCCTGTGCTACTGGAAGAGAGAGTGGAGGACAGGCAGTGGTAATTCCCAGTCACCGTGAGTGGAGGTGCATCCATCATGGGGTGTCTGCAGTTGGAAATAGTTGGAGCTGCAGTTGGAAACAGACTTGGAGCCGTGGTTGCTGTGTTTGCTGGGGTGGTGGTGTGTGGTGGGATGTGTTGTGCTGTGCTCACACAGCTGGCAGCCAGCTGGTGATGTCCCTGTGACAGGAGTGAGCAGCAGAGCACAACCCATGAGGCACAGAGCCCTGCAGGGAGCTCTGACCAAGGCTTTGTTCACAGGACATTCTCACTGATCTGTCAGCAGACTGCGAAGACCTGACACTGGAGGAGGTTCTGGAGAATGGGTTTGTGCATAAGGTGTGTGCAGCCTGGGGCTGTTCGTAGGTCAGCTCAGCAGTAGCAAGCTATAAACACCTGAGATCCTTAGTTAAACAGAAGAATGTTCTCCTTGTCAGATGGATTGCACAAATTATTTCAGGGTTTGGAGCATCAAATACTGCCTCTGGCACTGCAAGGTAGAATTTTTAATCCTCTTGCCAGACTTAATGTCCTTATGAAATATCCCAAAACCTTTTTAACCCATGAGTACAATACAAACAGACCTCTTGGTTATAACCAGACCTCTGTCAGGAGGATGGTAAAGAGAAGAGCAGCTTTGCAAAAAGAAAGTTGTTCTGTGATGGTGCTGTATTTAAACTATGCACGTGTCACACCTCAGATTGGATACACCCTTCTAACCTGAACTGCTCTCTTGCAGGGAATAACTCAGGCTGCAAATTACATCTATCGGAAACTAATAAATGATGGAATTTTAAACCAGGCTTTCACAATTGCCCCAGTAAGTTACCTTCCAAATAATTTGGTTTTTCAGAAAAATTACCCACAGCTTTTTCTGTGTCCATCTAAGTTTGTCTTTCTGTCTGTAGGAATACAAACTTGTGATAGTTGGTCACAGTTTGGGTGGTGGGACAGCATCTATCTTGGCCATCATGCTCAGGAACTCCTTCCCCACGCTGAGGTGTTACGCCTTCTCTCCCCCAGGAGGGCTCTTAAGGTGAGAGACTGAGAAACTTGCAGTTTCTATTCTGTGCCTCCTGGCTTCTGCTTGGTTCTGTGTCTAAGCTGTAAAAGTCTTTAGGGAGCTGCCGGGTGTGTTAGGTTGTAGCTGTGGGCCTGACTGTGGGAAGAGTTTGTATGTTCTCCACTCGAATTAATGTGCTCCATCTGGAATTACAGTCGAGTCCTGGGCGGAACGTTACAGAATGAAACACATCCAGGGGATTCTGTCGGGCAGTGTAATTAGAGTTTAAAATAAACGTTCCAGAAAACCGCTCACCTGACTTGTCTGCCGTGGCCTGTTGGACACCCACACACCCTTAGAGCCAGCACTGAGGTCGCTCTGTCACCTTCAGCAAGGAGGCACTGACTGCAAATGCTGCTGCCACGTGCTTGTATTTTTACTGAATGATAGTGATCATCCTAAAACTAAACTGTGCTTATCTCTTTAGTGCATCTAAAGTGCCTTTTTTCTTCTTTTTTTTTTTTTTTTTTTTTTAGCAAATCACTTGCAGATTACACTAAGCACTTCATTGTTTCAGTCATTGTTGGAAAAGACCTTGTTGCAAGGTGAGATGAAAATACTTTTAAATTGATGTTTGGAGATGTGTTTGATAGCAGACAATAGGAGGCTTTGCTTTACTTTGTTCTGTGTGTTTAAACAGGTTAAGTATGCCCAACATGGAGGATTTAAAGAGAAGAATAGTGAGAATTGTGGCAAACTGCAACAGACCCAAGGTAACTAAAGGCAGTTCCTGGTTAAAATTGTGGAATTGTTACCAAACAAAGTTTGGGGAGCATGTGCATGAATTTGTAATCTTTTAATTGTATTTTCAGATGATGTGTGTGCAAGCACACAGCCAGAGTAAGTTACTTGAAGAGATGCCAAACTTCAATTGGACTGTTCTCTCTGATTTCAGTACCAGATTCTGCTGCGAGGGTGTTGGTACGAGGTGTTTGGAGGGGATCCTGATGACTTCCCAACAGAGCTGGATGGAAGGAACCAGGATGCCCTGACCCAGCCCCTTCTGGCTGAGGAGAGTTTAATGGTTCATCGCTCGCCTTCGTACAACGCCCTTGAGGAGGAATCGCACTTGAATTCACCCCCTCAGTATCCTCGTCTCTATCTGCCTGGGAAGATTATCCACATTGTTGAAGAATGCAGCTCTAGGAGGTAAGTGGAATAATGGATTCCACTCTCCTGTCTCCCTGAAGTCTGCTTACAGCTCCTTCTCCCTTTCAAAGTACACGTTGCCAGCTCTGTGACTTACCTGCATCTCCAGTACCCAGTTTCGGTTACTGCACCTTGCCCAGTTTGCAGTTTCTATTCTGTGCCTCCTGGCTTCTTTTGGTTTCACTGCAAGCCCTGGACCTTGTTCCTCTTTATGCCTTATCCTGCCCATTCATTGCAGCTGCTGAAGTGAGGGCCTTAAACACTAAGACTGGCAAGTTCAGCTTTGCCAGGCTGCAGTTTCTGCCTGAGACTGCAGATCTGCAGTGTGTCCTGGTAGCGGTGAAGTGGTAACAAAACACCTCCTTACTGAGCAGTCACGTGAATGTTGGTGATGAGAAGGAGGTGCAGTAGTGCCTGTAATACTGACCTGGCCAGGCTGGAGAGCTGCAGCTGTCCCAGTACCCAGTGTGTGCCCACAGAGCCTGTAGTTTTTCCTGTCATCTGCTGCTTTTCTGTGGGTGCAGGAAGCTGAGACAGACACCAGAAAGCTGAAACTGCTGGAAGAGTGAGGATTGTTGGGGCAGTGTCGTGTTCAGGGTTTTTTTTGTGTGGTTTTTTTTGTTGATGTTGGGTTTTTTTAGACAAAGGAACCTGAAACAGCCCATAATCCAGGCAGGCCATGATATCCTCTTGTTGTGTTCTGAAAGAGAAATAAGAGCATCTCTTAACTTGCACAAGACCGTCTTATAGAAGAAAAGAGAAATTGTCTCTTAGAGAGAGGAAAGAAAAGTGTTGGAGAAGAAATTCACTTTTTTCCTCCCATTCAGTAGATCAGTATTTTGTTTAAGCTTCACATCTTTAATTTCTAACAGTTTTAATGCTGGATTTACAAGTTAGATACTTGAACACCTCTGACCTGGCAGGTTTTCTTGATGGCTGCTCTTCTACTTCATTGAGTTAATTTCTTTTCTGTCTTACTCCACAGCACAGCAATTAAGCGTGGGGGGTTTTTTAAGTTGGACTAGCACACAAGAGCACCCATCATGTATTTGGGATTTAATTTTACAGAATGGTGCATCCTTCATGCAGCATTGAATATACTGCCTAGTCTCCTATTGATACCACTGTGACTTATTCCCTAAATTTCATTAACCATGCAAATGTGCAGTGTTTAGCCCCCTCCCCCTCCTTGCCCAGGCTGTATCCCGTGGTTTGGGGAGCAGGATTATTTGGATCTTCGATGGCTTCTGTCCCTGTTAATGCACAGTGGAATTTGGTGCAGTTCTGCCCTCAGGGACACTTCATGGCAGCAATTCCAGCTGTTTGCTGAAGGGCAGACCCACCTGCTGCTGTGAGAAGGTTCCAGCTCCTCCCTGAGCAACGTCCAGAGTCTCCAGGTTGCCTGTTCCAGTTCTGACACAGCCATTGTATTTATGGTGTGTTTTTTCCCTAGGTTGTGTTCTTCAGATATTAAATACACAGCAAGATGGTCAAACGAAACCGTCTTCAGCAGCATTTTAATAAGTCCCAAGATGATCACAGACCACATGCCAGATGTTGTGCTGAAAGCTCTGAACAGTTTGTCTCAGGAACAGGGATCGTGTCTGTCTTGTCAAACACGAGAATACAACCCCAGTGCAGTATAACCACAGCTCGAGGACGACCTGGGGGGCTTTTTTGCAGGTTTCAGGTATTCAGGACACATTCCACTTTCATGCCTAAGTGGATTTCAGTACTTCTCTCACATTGCATAAAATGAACAAGGGCCTTAATGCCCTTGCCTGTGCAGCAACCTCGGGGAATGTTGTGCTGGTGGAAGCACAGATCCCGTCTCTGTGCTGAAGGCTGGGCTTTTCCAGAACGGCTCAGGATGAGAAGCTCCAGCCCAGCCCGCGTATGCTGGCGCCGCGGCCGAACGCTTGACCAAAGTGAATGTGTGCGAGGACGGCGTGGCCGCGCGTCAGAGCAGAGCCCTGCCGGACCTCACCCACCCCCTGCAACTCCACCGCTGCTTCCACGGCACCTCCTGGGCGCCCGGGCCGGGGCGGAGCTGCGCGGAGCCGAGGGGCTGCAGGGCGGGGCTGCGGGGGTGAGTGAGCCCGGCCCCGGCCGGGCCGGATCAGGCACAGCTCAGTGATTGCACTATTTTTTCTTACAGATTGTGCTGGGATCCCAGGGTTGGCGGGGGGAGGGCTGGGGGTGTTGTGGTTAAATGCTGCTTGGATATACATGTGCAATATTCTTTAATCTACCTGTCTTTTGTATTTGTTGATCAACATCACTGCTTTTATTGATTTTAAACTAAAACTACTTAATGGGAAGAAAAAAAATATTGTTCAGGCCCTGGGATCATGTTGGTCAGCAGCTCTAGCTCCAGCTACTGAGCACCACTCTGATTCTGCCAAGAATGTGTAACCAGTGTACAGATTCTTAAAAAGTGGATTCCTTGTTTCTAGTGTGTAACTATTTTAATTTTTTTTCTTTTAAGGCGCAGCAGCATTTATTTAAAAAAAATGATGTAAGTAAAATATGATGTGGTTGAGAATTAACTGTGTGGATGTTCTTGCTGTGATACTCAATATGGAGACAAAATTAAATGCACAATAAAAGCGTGGCTTCTGTGTTTTAATAGGGACCTGTGCTGGCGGTCAGAGCAACGAGGGCAGGCAGCACCAGCAGGGACCGTGCTGCTCTCGGGGACCGCAGGGTCCCAGGGCACCAGCCTGGGGTGCAGCTGCTCTGGAGGAGAGGAGCCAACATGCAGAGCAGGGCTTTACATAAAAGGCTGGAATCTGGGGCATTTAAGCACAAAGTGTAAGAGGTTCAGAGGAAAAGCACTTCTGTTGGCATAGAGGGGAGTGGAACAGAGAACCTGCCCCCCGCTGGCAGCAGCTTTAACCCACCGAAGGAGCTGTAACAACTGCACTGAGAGGGCAAGGCCTCTGCAGAGCTGTTGCCAAGGGCTGTGGTTAATTTGGGCTCTCAGAGCACCACTGCCAGCCTGGGGTTTGCACACTGTCCCTGAGGAGATGCACACAGTGCTGCTGCCATGGAACAAGAATGAGACACGTGCTCAGAAACTCAAACATTACCACGCTTGTGATTCAAGGATTTATTAAGTCATACATGCAAAACATACTGCCAATTGCATTAGCAAAAGATCAATGTAAAAACTTCACAATTTTGCAACTTTTATTTTTAAATTTTGCTTTAGTGGTTGAAAGGGTGTAGTTCAACATCATATTCCTGCCCGTTTGGAAGGTACAGAACATTAGCACTAATTACAGAACCTCACAGACCCAAGTTACCGTTACGCAATCGATGCTGCACATGGAGTGACAGAAAGAACACTTGGCTGCATTAGTCATGTTACAGTGGGGGATCTTGCAAATAGTGATATTTGAGAAGGCTTGTCAGTTACAGAGGTTTAAAATATAAAAATTACTAAAATGTGTAAAGCTGCTTCACATGATTTTTACACCTAGTTAATAGACTAAAAGCTCCTCAGAAAGCATAACTTACTGGGTCAGAAACAACAGGAAAATAAGGAGGATATGCTTGAACATTCTACTCTAAAAAAAAAAAAAGGAAAAAAAAAAGCAAACTTCTATCAATCAGAAGGTTTTAAAATACAAGTTATATTGCTCAGTAAGAAGAGATTCTACAAGAAAAGCATTTACTACATAAAAGTGGGAATGACTGATTCAGAATTGTACCTACATGAATGCCCTACTTGAAATTCAAAGGAATTTACCCATGAACACCAACCTCTCTCCACTACTGCACCTCTGGGAAAATGGTTGCTGAGCTACTCTGGCAGTGTAGTGTAAGTCAGCTGTACAGTGTCAAAATACTGTCTGGCACTATCTCTTGATCCAACCCAATATTCCATTTATTCATCACAATACAACGCTGTCAAAAGGACTAGATACACTTCAGTAAGAATAGTTACTTTTTCAATCACAGCAGCAAGAACTAGATTGCAACCAAGCCCTTACCAATGATAAAGCATTCACACTGTGACTCGGGTGCCAGCCATTGCCAGAGATGGGCGCTGGGTGCACCACCAGGCAACGGCTGCGCTGGGAAAACAGTTCAGAATAAAACACATTAGAACGCAGTGTTCTGCTAATTCCCTGGTACTGTTACTTACTGTGAAAAACTAGAAAGAGATTTTGCATTTCCTACCAGAAATTAGAGTCATTTTCAAGAAGAATCTTTTAAAAAACAGTTTAGTGCTTAGTGTTTGTAGCACAACAATGCGACTTAGTTCAGCAGATAGTTTGGCAACACTTAATTGAGCAAGAAGAGGATTTTAAAAATAAGGCTTTACATAGGTGTGTCTTTTCAGGAGTTTGCTCTTAGAAGAATGCAAGGTAAGGATCATACTTTAAACAAATGAAACCATAAAACTGTCAATTGGTTCAAGAATTGATGGAAGAGAACTAATTTATAACAGAAAAAATTGGCATGTGAATGCTCCATTGTTTGAGCAAAGCACAGGGTTGATGGGGTGGGGGAGGGTGACCTTTACAGCAGCAGACATTTTCTCTTCCTCTTCTTTACAGGAGGGGGGCACAGCACTGCTCGGATGGCTTCATCAAACACTGTCTTGAGGCCTCGCTGCGTAAGTGCCGAGCATTCGAGATATTTCACTGCGCCTGGGGGAAGCAGAGACACAGTTACAGAGCAGCTTCCCACAGCTCCAGCAGCACTGCTCCCAGCTGGCTCCGCAACAAAAGCCAGGCATTTCATTTAATTAAGGTACGAGGTCTTCCACAAACACAGCCTAGATCCAGCCCACAATAACCCCACTGCCTCGTACCGATCTCTTTTGCCATGGCAAGGCCCTGTGGGTAGGTGATGGGAGTCAGCTTCTTCTCCTTCAGCTTTTCAATCGTGTCCTTGTCATCCCGGAGATCGAGTTTGGTGCCCACGAGGATGATGGGGGTGTTGGGACAGTGGTGCCGCACCTCAGGGTACCACTGAAAAAGACAAATAAAAAATGGTGTCTCTTGTGTGGGGGCAGAGTTCCCTGAAGGCCCTGGAACACCACATCTGAAGGCTCCCAGTCCTTCACTTTCGGCCAGGGGGAGTGGAGGGGAGCACCACGATCCCATCAGGGCAGGATTAGAAAAGGCACATCCCTGTTAGTGAAGCCAACAGCTGTTTCCATGTACTTCAGAAATGTGGCCCATCAATCTAAAAAAAAAAAAAGGACACCAGTGTGTGTTTTCCTCACACACCTCACACTCTTATTTCAAACTGTACTAAAAGGAAAGCTCCTGTTTGTGATCTCAGCACCTTGCTGGCTGAACACTCTTAAATTACTGTTATCAGTGCATCAAGGAACAATTCCTTCCTAAGTGTGTCATGTGCCCTGAACTTCCATGACTCACAAGTCAGGCAAACGGATTTCTGCTTTTTCAAACTGCATTTCACGTGGCCTGTGGGAAAAACAATTTTTAAAAAAGCACCTAACATTTTCCAAGCTCTGCTGTACAGTGAACAGTACGAGGAACATTCAGAAATAAAATGGTACCAGCTCATCCTTACCTTAGCACGGACATTTTCAAAGGAAGCTGGGCTCACGAGGGAAAAGCAGATTAAGAAGACATCCTACAAAACAAGTTGACAGAAGTCAGCCCAACAGAGAAACCACTGTAGAAATGTCATGAGCAGGCCCGTGTCAGCAGTACCTCCATCACACTGCCAGCTCTACCACACTTGCAAAAGGCAAGGTCAGCAATACAGTTGCACGTGACAATCAAAGGCAGCTTTCCCAGTGGGAAATCCATTCCCAGGCAGCTACAAGCAGCCAGAGAGAAGGGGGGAAACAAACAACAAATAGATTGCAGTCAAATTTATAATCAGCTATTGCAGTAGCCAGCAATGAGGACACTAATACCACTGCCTTGCAAGGGTTTTTTTCTCTAAATGTCTTTTCTTCTTCACTGACCTCATCAGCATAGGATGCTGCAAAGTGTTAACTATTAATCAACAACTCTAATGTAGTCTTAAATTGCAAAGGCCAACTATACAGTCTGAAATTAAAAAAAAAAAATCACGTGAGAATTTCAACAATTATTACTTCCATGCCCAAATCAGAAGAATCTTGCTGAACTTCTTGTAAAACCTGACTCCTACTGAATGTCAGTATAAAAAAGATTTTAGAATTTCTCTGTAACCAAATTAGGATTGAGAAGGGCATTAAAAATCTCAAAGCTCCCCCCTTTCCTTTCTAAATAATGAGAAAACAGAAAGAAAAATGGGATCTTGCACATCTTGCTTTTCAACTGAAGGCAAAAAATTCTAAGTAAGAGCAGGTAAAAACATTTCAGAGCACGATATACAATTCAGGTTTCACAGGTGACATGCTCCAGTCTGCAAGCATTCAGATTAACCCCAACATCCATTTCCTCTGTCTGTGTTGATGTAAACTTGCTGTATGACCCAAAACTCGGGAAGTGTCTCCCAAACAAGCCCAACTTTCCCCAACCTACCTCTGCATCTGTACTTATTCCGGTACCAAACGTGCTACAGAATCAGGCATTGCAGAATGTTAGTTGATTGTGCTGCATTTCAAGGCTTTTTGTTAGGTCAGCAGCTGACATCTCACTGCTAAGCACTCGCAACCCAGTTGTTCATGCATCACCCCAACAAGTTTCCGTAGCAGCGTCCCAGAAGAAGAAAGAAATAACATCAAATAATGTGATACTATGGCCACTACTTCTGTTTTCCAGTTCTGCAGGTTTGTGGGGACTCAAGGCTGCACGTGAGGCAGACTCTCTCCTTCACTAGCTCCAGAGATCAAAAGATTTGGTGTAACCACAAGGAATTACTGGAAGATCTCAGGTGTCTTGCACACTATCAATCTCAGTAAGTAGGAAAAGCTGCTTGTTTTCAAGACAATATTTAATCTTAGCAACTCATGTAAAGAAATTTGGTAACAGAGTTCTCAAATCTAGCAATTTGATAGTTCCAAGAAAAGTATCTGTTCAAAAAATAGGGGCCAATTTATCACTATCATAGGCAAGACAAGATGACAGAACTTGGAACTGAAGTTTATTTAAGGTTTTACATACGGCAATAGGTTGATCTGTCAGACTGGAAGATAGATTCTTACCATTGGTTCCTCCAACCTAATAACAGTAGGAGATAAAGTTACTCCTCAAATGGATTTAAGGGAAAATGTTCTCAGTCAGCAATTTGTGCTCACAGACATTCTCAAGGAGGATTTTCTTCTTAAGAGAGACGCTGCCCTGTAATTCAGCACAACCAACTGCACCCAGAGCAGGCACCCGCCTTCCCCAGAAACCAGTTCTGCACTGTCAGGGGAAACCTGCAAGATCAAACCTCTCCTCAAAAGCACCCAACTAACAATTTCTCTTTGGTTTTGTCTCCTGAGGAAACAGACCATCTTTTCTGTCCCAACTTTTTCCTTCCCCAAATATTTGGAAATATTAATAGATTTCAAATGCATTCAGGAGAAGATATTAAATTCCTGTATATTTAAGGAATAAAATAGAAATAAGGAGAAAAAGATACAAATTAATGCCAAGCCCTCACTGTGAAGTTACCAGCTGTTAACTGCTGGGTGGCTGATCCCAACACACACTGCCCAAGTAACCAACACCTGCTGCTTTCAACCTTGCCCAAAACATCCTTCAGGTGCACAAATAGGGAAAGGAGGGCCACGAGAACACGCGAGGGGTGAGTTTTAAACACCACAGTGAAGGAAAAGGGAGGCTGAACACAGATCCTAAAAAAAGGTCAGGTTTCATCAGCACCACTGATGTTCTCTTCCTCTGTGCTTTTTGTTAGTTTCGTGGGGATGATGAATCTTTGATACTGCACAAGTCCAAAACCTGAAGACTTCTTCACAAGAATTTCAAGATTTACCACCCTGTTTCATTTTCTGCTGTGAAAAACCAATCCAAATAACTGAAAGTACTTCAAACCTGCACTGAACAGTTATACAAGCTTGCACAGAAGACACTTTTTCCCTAAGATGCTTAGATTGACATGGAATTCTTTTGCAGTCTACCAGAAAGCCACGGTTACTTTAGCAGGCTGAAAACATGCACATGCATTCTGTCCCTTTGTCACAGACATTCTATCCCTATTAAATATCTTTCAACGTATCTTTTTCCACTTTTTTGAAAACATTTTTGTATGTTAAGCAAAGCTGAAGTTTTTAAGTGTCCTATAAATATCTAAGTATTAGAGAAAACCAGCTTTCCCCAGTCTCTCCTAGAAAAGACAGGTATTTCTGGCATTTCAACTGTACTTGCCCACAACTGGCAAATTCGTATCAATCTTGTGTATCCTAACTGATGGGGAAGCCTAAAGACTGTAAGTTAGAGAGCAGTGGATTAAGGAAAGTTGTGAATTAACACAGGTTACTAAAAATAGCACCGGAGTTCCTTAAGTAAGATTCACATTATTCAAGAGAGCAGTTATGCCGTGGAGTAAGTGAAACAATTTTGCATTTTACATTTTTAGCATTTAACATATATTTGACAGTCAACAACAAGAGCCAAACAAACCCTGCAAATTATCCTTTCTTTACTTATAGCACAGCTCCATCAGGTAAAAGTCACTGCTCTGAAGAGATTAGAAAACCACCTCTGCAAAGACTAACTGTAGCAGAAGTCACACTGGAGAGAAGAGAGCAGATCTCCTCAGTGTTTTCCTTAAACACGGAAAGATGCAGGATGCAGGCAGGACTTAACCAGTTGCACACAGGAAGACAGAAGCACATTTGTATCGATGTCACAGCACGAACCACAGCGAGCAGTAAAATAACCACCGGCTCGAGCACACTGGAAAGCCGGGACACCGCAGCCTCTGTCAATACCAATAATCTCTTCATTCAGTGCTGCCTCTTTCACATGTAGAACATCTTCACACAGACTAAACAATATCAAGTGCTTAGCAGTGACAGTGTCAGGTTGCAGCCAAACATCGCCTAAAACCAAAAACAAACCCTGCCTTTGGCAGGCATGCTAACCTTACAATCAATGGCCTAGCTGATGGGACTATGCACCAAGATTTTTTGGGTTAGTTTTGAATTCAAGCATTCTAGACAATTCTGAGGCCGCAAGTACACAAAACCCTACAAGTACCAGTGCACACGAATACACGGGTCATGCAAATTTTAACTTTTTTACAACTGTACACACCCTAGAGATTATAAATTACAGCTACAGCACATAAAATGAAAGAAGGTCACTGTTTAACTAATAAATACAACTCCAGGTGTGACAATGCTGGCCTTTTGTTCAGAAAGAAAAATGCTTTATGTTAGACAAAGCTGCAGAGACTGCTCCTGGTTTCACCCTGCAGCTCTTACTGTTTGCGGGTAGGAGAGTGGACGTAGTCTGTCATAGTCCTCTTGACCAGCTGTGTCCCACAAACCCAGGTTGACCGGTTTTCCATCAACCATTACATTGGCAGAGTAGTTGTCAAAACTAAAAATAAAGAGAGAGTTAGCTGCATTAGCTTGCAGTAAAATAAAGCACCCAAGGACTTTTTCCTCATAAGAGTCCTAACTGGGAAAACTAGGGAAGGAAATGTTTTCACTGCATCTGTCTGCTCCCCAGAGACAGTAAAGTTGTTCTTTAAATAACAAGTGTGGTACTGGGTAATGGAATAAAAAAATTCTACACAACAGACTTGGTCCAGTCTGAGCAGAAGTGATCCTTGTCACGGCTCTTCCAAAGGAAGTGTTAATCCCAGCGAGCACAGGAAAGCAGGTGATGTACTTAGCAAGCACTTTCCAGTCTTAGTGGGACATTCAGCAAGTTAATCTGTCTCACGTTGTGAGATTTAGAACAGAAGATACAGGAGCAACAACCAAGGAATCCTTAATGACAACAGTAGGTGAGAAAAAAGCTAATTAATCCTGCTAATCAAAACCCCCTCCAACAAAATATCAAAGCTCATAACCAGGGGCCAGTGGAGGGATCGTTTTTATCACTGCTGTGGGTGCAAAGGTTTTAATGACTCGTTAAGGCTAAACCAAGTTCACTGGGAACACAACTGCAATACAAAAACTCGAATTTAAGACCAAAAAAAAAAAGAAACAGGAGTAACTAAGGCAGCAAGGCCTTGGCTGGGTAACAAAAGTAATCTGTAAACCTTATTAGCATGTATTTTGTTATCTGAAAAACTCATCAATTCTTCAGAGAGCAGCATAGCCAGATGAAAATACAGAGACATCAGAAGAGGGCAAAGAAGCTGCACATGTATAAAACACTCCCCAACAGGCCCTGGAAAAGAGAACTGCACTAATACTGATACTGACAAATCCTTGCGTGAAAGAAAAAAGGGAAGCACCAGAATAAATGAGTCTCTCCAGTCTCGCCTGAGGAGCTACAGAGCCGTGGCTGGCTTAGCACAGGATTGGCAGTAGCACAAAAAGTGGAAGGAACAAATAAACAAAAAATCACTAGCCATGTAAGACAACTACTTCTGACTATGATATGATGTTTTACAAGCTGTTCAGCCTTGGGACTGCTTATTATAAATGACATTAGAGACAGAAACACACTACTTTGGAAGAGAACAACATCTGGTAAAATGTAAGCAAATGTTAGTCCCTAATCAGCCAGGCCTAGAGGGCACAGAGAGCCACAACTGAGGGACCATCAGCGAGCACTGGTCTGACTGTGCTACAGTAAAAGCTCCAAGTGTTCCTTACACACACCTGAGGGGTGCTTGCAGCCAACTCAAACAATTCAGCTAAGGAATCTGGAATGGCAGTAGGCACTGAGAAGCTGACAGAAATGAGTTCTTTGCATTCTGTAAGTACTTACACAGTGGGTATATACTCTCCAGGAAATGCATTGGTTGTGTAACTGATGAGTAGGCATGTTTTACCTACAGCACTGCAAAAAGAGAAAGTTCACATGTAAAACACATTCATCTTGAATAACAAGAAATAATATTCCTTTTAGGGGAAGAAGACTAATTACATCCAGACACCTAAGGACAACTGAGTGTCTGCAGTCACTACTGTGCAGGAAAACACCTGACAGCCTGCAGCCTTAAAATTACTGGTAATGAAAACACACCTAATATAAACATCAATTTTGTGACGTGATAAATTACCACATTTTTTTATTTTTTTAGTCACAAAAAACCCCAACAAACCCACAGGTATTAATTAGACTACTAACATCTCCTAGTCACCTGACTGAATACTCAGGAAGATCACCTTAGTCCAACTCCCTGAAATTAAAAAAACCTGAGAAGTATTTCCAGATACCCTTACACAGTTCCAAAACGGTTATCTTTCCCAGAAAATGGTATACTTGCATATAAGTGAAGTTAAAGAAAGCTTGTAAAGTATAATTTCTCAACACATCATTACTTTCGAGTATTTAAGGAATGAATACAAATGATAACTCTCACATTATTTACTGCTATTGCAAAGTGACTCCCCACATGCATTCACCAACTATTCAAACATTTCGTTAACTGATTTATCGATAAATTACATTCCAGTATCAAAAAACTTGGAACACCAAACCTCTTCCTACTGATCTAATCGACAAGAGTCTCAAATAGGGGCAGGACAAGGCTCTGTTCCAGGATTCCTTCAGAACTCTGGCAGCCAGCTCCTTCCCTCTCCACCCTCCTCTCCACATCTTATCTGGAGTCAAACATTTGATTAACGACAGCATTCAATTTTTGTTACAGTTTCAATTAAAGTGTTGGAAAACTTGAAGTTGGGCCTTATTTCTTTTCTAAAATAGTGTCTGCAAAGAGTGTTCGTGACACTGCAGACTGGTTCCCTTGCAGGCTTCCCACTTGCAGCGCATAATCCCTTGACTGTGTGAGAGATTCCAGCGGTGAGCCTCTTCCTCCAAGGCGATGCTGCCAGACAGCCTCACACCCTGCCCGATCCCCCTTCCTGCTCCTGGGCAGGGAAAACTGCATTGTCTTGCAGATGTTTTATCACTACAGCCATTTGCTCAAAGCCAATCAGCAGTAACTTTGAAACCTGCTGCACCTACACGTATGATTGTGCCATTAGTATGAGGTTTGACTCATGAGCCTCCTGAACTAAATCTTTCCCAAGTGAATTTGAGCTTTGCCACATCCGTAAGTCACAGCTCAATCTCTAACTAAAGTCCCTCCATTCAACTTTAAGCAGTTCCTCGCTGCACTAGCCCAGGAAGGTATTTGATAGCAGCTTCTGACATCACCTGAAATGCCTGAGCTATGGAAGAGTCACTTCAGCGAGCACAATTATCTGGGATTTTGTCCTACACACCCATTTTTAATTGTAATTTGCTTTACATTGCTGAGCCAGTACCTGCCATACCACCCCATCTGCTGCAACTCTGACCATACCATGCAGTTTTCCACCCTGCTTTTCACACCTGCTTCTAAGACACCAGTTCCTCACACAGTCTGAGGGCTTTTCCTTTCAGCATGCCCTCTCTTTACCAAGCTATAGTAGCATCATGAAAAGAGGCATTTAATTCTGTTCTCATTAAGTACAATCTCTGAGCATTCCCTTGTTGTGAAAGGTTTGAGATATACTTGTGCTCAAAAGGAATGGATTTACCCTTTAAAAACTTATGTGGGAAACCCTTTACCTTTTACCCTTTAACAAACTTGTGTGGGAAACAATCAAGGAGCAGCTCACCATGCAGGTACCTGTCTAACAGCTGTCAAAAGAGGAGATCCCATCTTAGCTCCCGAACTAACACTCTAACAAGCCAGAACAAGGAGTTACGGAAAGTTATTCCTCCCCCATAAGGACAACTTGCTATTTTAGCTGCCTGCTGATGAGTTAGATCAGTTTGGATGTGCTGCTGAGCTGCTCTCACAACACCACCCAGCCGGCTGTGCTGGGCCAGCTCACAAAGGACAGGCGGGAAAACCTTCAGGATGCCGAGCAGAGTGACAGCCAAACGCTTTGGGAAATCTCCCGAGGCGCAGACACGACACGTTCTCACGCTTCTGGAACCTGTTTGGGCTGACGCTTCAGCCTCCAGTAAGGTCATTACAGGTAATTTGAGCTTCCAACAACTTAATGTTGAACTCAACATTTTCAGCAGCTGATCAAGAACTTTTCTGTGCATCCTTTGCCCACCTTGCACTGAAACTCCTGAGTCTGCTCTGGCTAATTAAAACAGCACAGGAAGGTGGTGAGAGGTTTCATTCCAAGCTCAGAAGTGCCTGTAGTGTGTTTCTGCAGCACCAATCAGACAGTCATTTAAACAAGAAAAAACACGTTCAACAACCCCATTTCAGACTTGCTCCGTCCAGGTTTCCTGCTTTCCTTGCCTTTTGGCTCACTGCCACACGAATCAGATCATTATGGTCACCAGTCTTAAAAATAAACACTAATGCCTACCTTTATAAAGTACATCCTCTAAGTGCTTTATCAACTTTTTTAGACTTCTAATTTCTGTAATAAAGCAACTCCCCTAGAGAGAACTCCAACTGTTTGGCGAAGTTTAAATCCTTGTACATAAAGGCTGAGACTAAGAATCTAAAATAACACCAAGATTAGTCATAAGAGTTCTAGCAACTACTTAATCACAGCTCTGTCCACCCACTATTACATAAATGAAACTAGCAACATTTGACTGTCATTAAAAACATGGCCTACAGAAATCCAGCTTTAAATGCTGAACAAAACTACCTTAACAAAAGACAGCACTGAGCCCCTTTTTGATTCTGAGTAGCACCGAGGAATCAATGTATTTATATAACCACATATGTACTAATTCCTGAAAACAAAACATTCCTTCTCTTTATTTATGCTAACAAGTTTTATGAAATTTCCCCACTGTAGTAAAGCTGCTTGGAGCCATGTTATATCTGCAAACAGATGGCAGCCTTCATAAAAGGCTTTGCTTGTGCCATTTCTCCCTTTCTCTGATGCACATGAACTACTTCTCTGGCAGACATGATGCACAACAGCCCAGTCTTTGCTCACACATCAAAGAGTAGCTGAGATTTCTCCAGTACCACCCTCAGAACAAGAGTTCAGTGCTGCTGCTGAAGTAGGTTTAGCTGCAGACAGCTCTCAGATAAGCTGGGTTACTCACTGTGACACACCCTCTCCCAAATATGCTCTTCAGTACTTAGAATACTACTTTTTCAAAAACTTTGAACCGTTCAGTAACACAAGTCACCAAATCTCAAGTCACTGCACTCTCTCCAGATGGCACTGGAGGGACCTCAGGTGTTCAGCATCTCACACAAACACTGCACTACACTCAGTAAGAAGCCAATTACCCTACACATGCCCTCCCCTTCTCCCCGAGCCATCAAAGCAAATACAGCACAGCTTTAGTAGACAAGGCCTCAGATTAAGCAGAATTCCAAACAGGAACTCCTAAATTACTGCTCTTACAGTATTTCCACAATTAAAAAATGCCTACAGAAGAGCACGAAGTGCAACAACTTCTGTGGCATCTAGTAACTGGAAATCTCTCCAAAACGCAGAACTCCTAACATTACACAACATCACTGGAGATTTTGTACCACTTAACAGCTGCCTTTTTGGAGTGAAAACAAAAGCTGCTAAAAATAACTTCCACCAATGCTTTTTCTCAAGTGTCAATCAACAGCAATTCCTCCAGTTACTCCAGCGGCTGCTCTTCATCTGTCCTGCACATTCCTCCTGCTCTCTAACATGACAGCTCAAAGCAACAGTTGTCATTTATCTTCCCCCAAACAATCCCCACAGTGAAATAAAAAAAAAACCAAGGGGAAAATATGATAGCCCAAACTAGCACACATGTCACGCTTTTCTAGTCAAGTTAGCTGCCTAAACATACACTAGTCAAAACTCTAAGAACAAAACATGAGTTACGTATGAGAAACAGCCTACTCATTAACAAATTTAAAAAATAACCACAGGTACTTCTAAAGCTTTGTTTATTTTGTTCCCAGCAGATCTTTGTGGAGGGTACATAAAACAATACCCCAGTTTTACAGTACATAAGCAAATCTTTAACCTGCATTGTTTCACAGGAACACTAAAACTTTGGCCTTATCTCAGCCAAGCATGGCGTTTCCTAGAATACCTGCAATGCTGGAGCTCTTGAAGGAGCAACAGCACAAAGAAACACAAATAGTTAAATATTTTTTTCAAACAGTGAACAGAGTGATACAAAGCTACCAAAAATGAGCAACAGTACCTAAACAGATCTTTAAGAAAGATTTGTTTCTAACTAAGAAGGAAGGAAAAGAAATTGAACTACCATATTTTGTTAACACACACATACAAAAGTCAGGTAGAACTACACCACCAAGACAAAGAATGACAAAAATGTTAGGAAGAGTGATGGTTTACAAAGCAAATGACTCAAAGAACTGTTTTGTTGAATGAATTAGTGAATATTATACAGTTCGTCTGTGCTGAGTTCTCAGTTCTAGAGGAGGAAGTAAACTGAACCTTTTCCCCACCCAAACATGATGCATCACATTTATTTACAGCATTGTAAATACAGAGTCCAGATGAATTTAAAAAAATATATAGTAGAAAAGCGATTTTGTTGGGTTTAAATCCGATAGAAGCAAAAGAGCAGTCCACATCAAAGAATTACACTACTACAAAAATGATTTCTTGAGATACCACTTCCATGTTCATATGGCTCCAAATCTTACATAGCAAGTCAAAACAGATTTGTCACACTGTAAGGTTTATCTTTCAACCATACTTAGCTGCCTTCTTAGGGATTCTACATTGTTAAAAACAAATCAACTCTCCCCCCTCCCCAAATAACTTGAAGATTAAGGCACCATGTGAAATTACAGACCACTGTAGTGACTCCATTTAGCTACACTTCATTCCTCTGTCATCTACAGAAGTTTGCTGTGATACCAATTATGCTCAGCCTACACTGGGATTTTTGTTTCTCCTAAAGGAAAAAAAAAAACACCCTCAAACTGCATAAGACAAGTCTTGTTTTCCAGCTGGCCTGTGATGTTCCCCTGAGCTCTGACATCCAGTAAGAGAGAGAATCCCTCTGAGCTGAAGGGAATAGTATCGTGGAGAATATTCAAAAATACCAAACACACAAACTCTTCCCTCAATTCCAGCACTCCTCACACTGAATCCAACTGCTAAACTTTTGAGTTAACTCGATTCTAAAAAGCATCCCCAACTTGTTTCACATACAAGCAACACCATATTAAGATACTGTAGGTGTAACAGCTCTTTACAGGCAAGTATATCATTAACTATTTGTGCTTCAAGGGCCTATCAGTCTCCTTTAGACAGGAGCCTTACAAGACCAGATGTCTGCCGGCAAAAAATTAGTTTCTGCCCAAAAGCATTTATGATCTGCATAGAGTTCAGCCCATTTCACTCAGTTTTACTGCGGAAGTCAGATATCAAAAATCAAACTCTAAAAGGTAGTAAGTTTGTTACTTTCACGAAAGGTATTTCAAATCACAATTAATTTTCTCATATAATTAACAACACGGTAATTTTTTAATACACTGGGACTACTTCGGTGATGAAACACCACCAGCAAGCAGTGGCAGCCCAGGGACGCGGCCCGGCCTGCCCGGACAGCCCAGCACACCCTGTTCATTCACAGCGGCCGCTTCTGCCCGCACCAACGCGAAGCACTCGGTCACCACCACGGCCTCGGCCCCGGAGCACCGGCCCCACGGCGATGCGGGGCTCGGGCCGGCCAGCCCGGGGACACGCACGGCCTGCCGGCCCCTGCACACCCCCGCTCCCCGGCCCTGCCGTGCCCGCGCTTCCCTCCCCGCCCGGCAGCAGCAGCAGGAAGCCGCGGCCGCCACCCACCTGCCCCCAGCC
>VXAZ01009370.1:2521172-2563815 GCA_013399875.1 Gymnorhina tibicen | reverse complement strand
GGTTTATGGCGGCGGCTCTGTCCGCGCTCGCTGCCAGGCTCTCCCAGTCGGCCGCGGCCAGGTCCTACGGCGTGTTCTGCAAGGGGCTCACCAGGACCCTTCTCATCTTCTTCGACCTGGCCTGGAAGCTCCGCATCAACTTCCCCTACCTCTACATCGTCGCCTCCATGATGCTCAACGTGCGGCTGCAGGTGGGCGGGGGCGGCGGGGCCGGGGCGGGCTCGTGTGCCGGTGTCACCGGCCGGGCCCGGGGGCGGTTCGCAGCCGCTCCCCCGAATAACGGCGGAGCGCGCCCGGACGAGTGCCCGTCGCTGCGCCGGCGCGGGGGGCTGCGCCCTGCCCTGTGTCCCCCAGGGCGCTGTCCCCTGGGCTGTGCGCGGCTGCAGCCCCGGAGCCTTGCCCTTGCCGCTGGCCAGCTGTGAGCGCTCCGCTGTGCTCTGCGTGTTAGCAGCAAACGTGCCGCTTTCCTGTTCCTGTTGCTGAGCCGCTGTTGACTTAAACACTGGGAATTGTGAATAAATTGTGGATATGTGCACTTTGATAGCACGGTCCTGACACCAAGGAGCGAAGAAAACAATTTCCTTCATCAATTTATTGGGTTTTTTTGAAATCAAGAGCAGTTGCAGCAGGGAAAACACAGCCAGTTCTAAATACCAATGGTATTGCATGAAAAAGATGGTTCAGATTTCATTTGTGTATCTCCTGTTTTGAGCCTATTTCTACAAAGCATGGAACTCTCTAACACAGCTTTGACCTGTTGTAGGGTTGAAGTTTCATTGTTTCTGTGATGAAATGAAAGATTTACTTTTAACTTAACTGGCAGAAGCAGGCTATGCACTGTCACTACCAACATCCATTCTAGCCAAGGATTGGACACTCCTTCTCCTCGTAAACATAGCTGTAATGAAAGTTTTGACATGTGGGAAGAGGTCAAAATGTGGCATATACTATTTTTGGTTTTGGGATTTGCCCTACAATTCTGCAGCTTGAAAATAAGCCACATGGCCAGGAGTTGTACACGTAGCTTAGTAGCCTTGATAGCTGAAAAAGCCTTGTCTTTGCTCGTTATCAGTGTTGGTACAGAATAGTTCTCCTGGAACACCACCAGCCTGTCCTTTGTGCTCCAGCTGATACCCGCTAACCGTGCTGGGGCAGCCAGTCTGACCAGTTCCCTCCCCTCCGGGAAGCTGTTCGTGGTACATTGTTGATTTCCAGTGGTGTGTGTCTGATTTCAGCTTGCACTTCTGTTTACAGGAGGATTACTTTAATATTAACCTTTCACGTTGAGCCCCTAATCAGTCCCAGCCCGTGTTTCTATTGGGTAAGGGAAATGCTGCTGTTACACAGCGAATCTCTGGGGCTGCTCGTTTGCTGACTCACTTTCATGCCTGTCACCAAAAGAGAGCTTGTAGCAGATTAAACTGAAACTACAGAAGGCGGCTGGTATTTGAGTATGCTTCCTGCCCCTCTGGATGTGCTCAAGCAGCCTGTAGGGAGATTTGTCTCTTGGGACACCTGTTACTTTCTGTAGCTGGGTTATCCTTTATGTGAAAGATTTTAAATTCTTTTTGGTTCTGTATACTGGGAACTAGGAAGCTGGGGTATCAGTGTAATAATTTCCTGCATTCTTTCTCTTCAGGTCCATATTGAGATCCACTGACTTGTGATTTGGTGTGCTGCTTGCACTATATGCTGCAACTAGAGTCAGTCACACTCTTCTTCAACTCCATCCTGTTGAGAAGCAGCAAAGCTGTGCTCGTGTGCTCTAGGACTATGAAGAAAGAAGATTTTACCCAGAAACGAGTAGGTGACAATGGCCCAGATCATCAGAAGCCAGCAGCTCATCTGACACATGTGCATTCCATGTTGGACAGTTCTCAAAATCACAGTAGCAGTTTACAAGAATTACATGACACCAGGAATTGTTCTCTCTTTAATAATATACTTCTGCCTTCTGTTGGCAAGGAAATGCCTCTGAGTTTCAGTGAATCAGCAAGGATGAACTCAAGTGCAGCTGCTCCTTGGAAGGATTCATTTCATCTGCATTTTTCTTCTGGGGAAGACAGTCTCGATAGGGTTTCTCACTGCATTGATGGTATTTCAGAAACAGGCTGGCTGGAAGAAGCTTGTAGCATTTCTGGAGACTTCAGCTCATGCTGCCCAGGAGACAACTTTGTATGTTTTGCACAATTCTGGCTGGGAAATTTGCAGTATAATAAAAACCTGTGGTTTCTGGAATTAGAAATGAGCAGTAGCAAAGAGAATGAATTGCAGTCTGCATTTTTTAAAGCACTGGAGCTTGGTGGACTTCCTGATCCCTGTTCCAATCCAGTTGCCTCACTGAACAGCTACGCTATGGGACTCATAAACAATCAGAAACCGTGTTTTTTTCTTTGTTACTTAAACCTTGTATCTTCAGAGCAAACACTTGGATACGAGCAAATGCTTTTGAATATACAATATGTGACTAATACTTTTCACATCATACAGCTAGTAATCTCTGTGCTAGCTTTTGCACTAGCAACTCTGGTATGCAGTAGTGAAGGTAAAAAAATACTGAGATTTTAGTAACTACTATTTTTAATATTAGCAGAAAATAAGAGAGACAAGGTTACAGTTCAGGTTTTAGTGAGAAGTAGATAGGTAAAGTAAAAATTATAGTTGTGTAATTGCTAGTTAAACTGGCTGTTGGAAGAATAGGGACTTATTTTTTGTAAGGAATAGCTGCATCTGAGTAAAGAACTTCATGATCTTCAGACTCTTTGGGACTTCTGCAGGTCTGCTGTTAACACTAAACTAGAACCCAATTTGATTAGCACAGATCCTTTGTTTTCTTTAGAGTTTGTATTGGTGGAGTGTTCTGGCTAGTACTATTTATAAGCATTTCCAATGAAACTTGTTTCTTGTAGAATTGAATTCCTGCTCTGCATCCAACAGCAACTAATAGATCAGTCCTTAAAACACTTGGAACTGGAAAGCTGTTGGGAGGGTGGTCTTCAATGCAGCATAATTCTTAGCAGTGTTCACTGCTCTAATTTAACAGTATCTTGTGAGCTTTATTGTGCTACAATAGACACTGTAAACAACTTTCTAAAACTTTTTTTTTCCCTTGAAAAAGCGATTGTTATTGCTGAAGTACGGTAATAACTTCTGGGCCTGTTGACTTTGGCTTTGGGACAGGCTTCTAACAATGAGGTTTGCCAAAGAATGGGGCAAAAGTGCTGGACTCCACAGAGCTGCTGGTGAATAGAATTTTGAGGAGTAGGCTCCTGTTGGCACTTCAGTGGAGGAACTCATTGTGCAGTAGGTCAAACTTTGGACTCAATGTCCAAAATTCTCAACAAGGGCGTTGCTGTAGATGGGCTTAATGTGCTCTAAAGGCTCACGTAAAGAGGGAGGTATTGGTGTGTGAGTTAGGATGCATTTTCAGCTTCCCCTTCACTCTGACTTTAAAGTGAGGACTTAATGTGGAGTAAAGCCATGCCAGTGATTCACATACTAGGTATCCTTTTTGCCAGCTGGTCTTGCTTCATCTTGGAAAGAGAAGAAGTGATGTTGCATTTATTTTAAACTGAACTTACCTGGAAAGCCACTAGAGTTTCCAATGTGGTGTTATTGGGTTGTCAGCACATGTGTAGAGAAGTCCTTGATTATGAAGATGAGATGCTGGTTATCAGTGTTACAGGGAGAAATGTTGGAAATTTTTAATCTTACTTGAGTGCAGAAGATACATTACTTTTTATGTTAAATGATACATTGTGTTTTCATTATCCCCATTGGCTGGTTGTTTCTTTTGGATGCTAAAAGAGATGAAAAGCCACTTAGTTTAATTTAGAAAATAACTTTTTCCCTGGTGTGTGTGTAAATGATTGTTTAACTTGTAGAGTTTTGACCACTCAATTACCTGTCATGAAGTGACTGAAAGCCCCAAAATAATACTGGATTATGTATTGTAAGTAATTACTGTGACAGCAACAGTTTCCTCTTAGTCAAGCCATTCACTCTCATCTCCACTGCTGGAATTAATCAGCCTTTCAGTGAGTGGTATTAACACAAATTAACACGTGGTATTGCAGAGGTTCAGGATTCCCGAAGTGATGTGCATCTGAAATCCCAGCACACCAGAAACAAAGACTCTTCTCCAAATGTCTGCGGCTTGGAGTTACGGTGTTAAGCTGCTGTCTGCCTGTATCTTGACCCAAAAAACCACTTGGCAGAGCTGAGGGCAGAGGAACGAAGGCAGGGAGGGGAGGGGTTGGAGCCTGTTTAAGCTGGCTTGTTTGCTAAAGACAACATTGTGCAACTCCACATTGATCTCTCTAAGCAGCTCCGTAGGTACAGCCGTACTCTCCCTGTATGGTGAGCCTCACCTCAAGTTGTGCATGAACAGTCCTGCACCCAAAACTTGAGTGCTTGGACTTGCTGTTCAAAGGATCAATTGGCACAGCTGTACCTGCAGTTGTTACTCGAGACCTTGTTTGTGCAGCTGAGTGGTTTGGCCTGGAACATTCTCTGCTGGGTGTCATTTGGGAGCTACATGTTTTGGGAACCACAGTTTTTGCAGGTGAGACTGTCAGGTTAATAGGCAAAAGGAGTAGCAAAAGGCATAAAAACATGAATCCAGTTACTAATGCTCCTATTTTTCATGGTGATTTTAAAAGGGGGGGAAATGAAACGTGAGAGACACCACCAGTAAACTAGAATTTAAATGTGTGTACAGCAGCGTGCCAAGCGTCTTCTCCTTATTGATGACAAGCCTATGCAGGAGGAGATCTTGGAATGTTGAATTGTGTTAGGTTATCACAGTCCAGCTAATAGTCCTGTTTTAAGCAAAGTCTTCTTTGAGTGCGTGGCCTTTCATCACTTACTACAAGATCACTTTAAATACAATACAGCAAAGTGAAATGATGGATGTTTGTTGAGTATTATATGTATATTGAACATAAGATACAAAGAATACGTCTTAAATGAGTGGATTTAATCCATTTTAAGATAGTTTATGTACCTTGCCTTGAATTTTATTGCTTAAAACCTAAAAGGTAATTTTAACTTGAACATTCCTTCTGAAATTCAAATAAAGGATAGTTTGGTATGTTAAAATCTCATGTAATATACTGCACTTTAAGTCTGGGGAGGCCATGGATAGATTGAAAGCGCTGTTCTTGCACTAATAGAACTGTCTGCCCTGACAGAGACATGTTTAAATGGCTTTTCCTGTCTGGAGGGAGAATAGGGAACCTGAAGGATGGCATCCATCCTTGGAAACTATAGATAAAGCTAACACTATATGGTTTAGGCCACTGTTTTCTTCCTATAGATGTTTTGATATTAACTCATCTCAAAAGAACCATTGGCCAAGAACCATTTTATGTGGAGTTTCATGAGACTGGCTCAGATGATTATTACAGTACAGAAAAATAACATTCTTAGTAGGGGGTAAGGGACCTTTATACTCAACCAGGAGTTGCCTTTGTATTTCTGTATTTTGTCTCTCATCCTGCTCTAGAAAGAGGTTATTTCTAAGCAAAATGTCAGGGTTCTACTAAACAACTTGTGCTTTCTAAAATTTCATTGATTAGTGTCCAGATCCTTCCTGCACTACATAGCAGAGTTTTATTTCTGCCTTTAGAAAAGAAGTAAGAAAATACTCAATATTTAGAGAATTTCCTAGTAGTTACACTTGAGTGAAAATTTACTATATGGTGTACTGCTTTGAGAAGAAAATATACTTCTAAATGTGTGTGCACAGAGCTCTGCATGTAGATAAAAAGTGTTTTACCACAGTATGATGTTGGGATGCTTATGCAAATGCTTATTTACTTTCTGACATTGCAGTGCAAAATGCAGTAGAGGTGGTGGTGTTACTTCTCCGTGTGGTTTTAGCCAGTGCAATCTGAGCAACTGTGTGTCTGCATCGTCCTGCACAGGAGACAGTTCTAGCTGTAGACATTTTTTAGCCTTTTGCTTTTTCAGTGTTGGGTTTGGTTTTGCTGTTGTTGGAGGTTTAGTGGTTTGTTGTTTGTTTGTTTGTGGTTTATTTCTCTTTTTGTTAAAGTTATTTTTAGGACTATAAAGACTGCACTTAAGCTTTGCCAAAGTTTGCTTCCTTTCTCCTCCTCTCCACCTCTGCCCCTTATAGGTATACACATTTAATTTTTGGAAGAAGCAAGCTTGTAGGTACTCTCCTAATATATAATCTTATTGTCAAGTTGCTCCTTTTGTTTTTATGGTCTTACATATATTTCTCTCCCTATAATTTCTCAGCATAAGCATATGCTGATATTTTGTTCCACCTCAGAAACATTGTCCTGTAATTAATTATGCACAACAAATTGACAGAAACCATGCAGAGATGTAAGAGTCCATAGTCTCTCATTAGGCTGTATGACAGGTGGTATAACTGACAGAGCAATATGTAGTCAATGTGACATATTTCTGCTTTTTTTCTCTTCAAAACAGCTGCTTTAATTAAAATCCAGTATTTAATTTGCATGTGTACCTCTGTCAGCTGAGAATTGCAGCTAGAATTTGGGGCTTACACAACACATGAAGGTCAGAACTTAAACAGTGTAATTTTTCAAAAAATTAAAGAGTCCATTCATGGGAATATTTTGAAACTTTTTTTTTTCTCTAAGAGTGCACAGAATAAAATGTGTTCTGACACTTGTTTCTGTGATGCCCAGCCAGTAACTGGGGGCGGGAGGGACCCTTCTTAGACTGCAGAGCCTCTAATCCTCATGGAAGAGGTGCATTTGATAGAACTTTAAAATAAACCAAATGTTGCCTATGAAAATACTGATATTTATGATTAACTCTCAAATTACAAGGTCATAGATATTGATCTCCTGACAGTGTGAAAACAATAGTAATAAATACAGAAGTGCTAGAATAATGCTATCCTTTACCAGCCCGAACTGGTAAAAGCAAATCCTGTTGTACTTTGAAATTAATCCTCTATTGCATCCCAAAATCTCAATTATCTTAGTCTTTTTGGAATTACTGCTACAATATTCATACTAAGATGGTTATTTCACTGTTAATGATGACATACATTTAAAAGCTAAAATGTTTGAGAAAAAGACCAGAGGGACTTCCACAAAGAAAATTTGCCTTGAAAAGATTCATTTTATTTCTGTGATCTCTATATTACGGTCTGTTTTGCAAATTCCTTCCTTCTTCATGGGAGATCAGTATAAACCTGATAGCAAAAGTGGTCAAAACCCAAACTTGCAAAGTATCAGTATTTAATTTTCTGTTTGTAGTCAATTTTAGCTATTATCAAAAATAATACCTATATGTAATTTAAGCTTTTGTTCTTAAAAGTAGGGAAATGTAATATTTAGTGCCTGATTCATCACACGAAGTTGAATGAAACCATTTCTCGAAAATGGGTCCTGCTACCTGATGGTGACTAATTTTCAATGCTGATACTCAATACTTCTGTAAACTGTGATGTCATCCCTGCAGAACAATTTTAAACTCTGGCCTTGGTCTTTGGCCCTATTTTTTTTTTAATTCTTCCTATTTTTTTATTGCAATGTGGGAGGCGGAGAAGGAACAAAATATTTTGTTCCCGTATTTTTTTTTTGCTCCAGAGAAAGATATTTACAACTTTGTATGCATTTTAAAAATGTATTGTGACACTTTTAACTTGGGAGAGAAGTTTCCATAGTAGACTTGAAACCTGAATAGAGACTTGTGAATATCGGGAGTGCTCCCCAAGCTGCCAGAAGCTGTTGACTGCGGTGCTGCTCGCTCACGCCACAGGAGGGAGTTACACATCAGCCTTTGGAGGATTTTCATAGGCATTGTACATCTTAGTGCACTTCAGTTTGATTTGTCTCATGGATTGTCACTGCAAACAGGTTAATGTACAAAATCAATACACAGCGGTAATGTATTGTAACTGTTTACAATTGAACTCAGAGTACCAATGGATGGGTTTTGTCAAGCTATTTAAAAACAGAAATAAAAATCTTTTTTAAAAGACAAGAGGTCGTTTTGGTGCTTCTCATTGCAATTTTTCACTCTATAAATTGTACAGATGTACTTGAAGAGACTGTGTTTCTGACAATATAAAGTCAGACACTGAGTGGCTTTTTCAGAGGTACAATTTGAGAGATCTGTGTTTACAGAAACAAAACAAATTAAAAACCTCTGTGAGAATAAAAGGGCTCAGTGCTTATACCTGACCTTGGAAATTTGGTATTTGAACTCAAGGCTCGCTTAATGATGTTAGCCATCAGTGTTCATTCATAAGCATTCTTTTTACACACTTCTTTTTTTGTAAGAAACCTTAACAAGCCAGTTAATTTCAACGTAATTCCAAGGTATTTCCTAACTAACTAGCTCCAGTCTTGCAGCACGGTTTCATTTTAAAGGGGAAAGCAAACCATGGTTAATACAGGTAATGGCCATAGCAGCTCTCTTGCATCATCAGGATGAACATTGCTGCACAGTTAAAATCACCATGATATTAACAGATATGCCAGAGCTCTTGTTTTTGCTGAATGAAATATTCCCCTTAAAGGAGCAGAATAAACCTGTATCCTCTGCTTGATGTTGAACATTAAAAAACATATTAAAACAGGAGCCACTCACCCTTCAGAGGTATCTCTTCTGAAAGCTGCTATCAGGTGACCTTTTGATTCTAAACTCAAAAAACTTAGTTTTTCTTTGACCTGGGAGGTCCCTTGCTGCCACAAGTGATACGTTTTGAGGAACTATGTTATTGTTATGGGCTGTATTCTGAAAAGAACTGGTACTGGCAACCCTGAAGAAAAGGCTGATACTTTGAGTACAAAATTAATGTGTACTATTTTTCTTAATGATGAATGCTGAGATCATATTGTCCCTCAAAACAAGCATTTAAGCAGAAAAAATGGAGGGCGGACAAAACTGAATATAATAATCTAATAAAGTTCTGTAAGGTTTTGGCATGTGGTTAGATCTCCAAGGTTAAGAAGTGTTATCAGTGCTCCCTGCACATCACTCTTGGCTCTTGGAATTTGTGTGGCAGATCCTGAAGTAATAAATTGTAACCTTTGGCTGTCCACGATGTTCCAGCCACCCACTGTGACAGTGATATGATACAGCCTTAATTACTCATGTTGTCATCACTTTCAGATGGTTTATCAGTGGTTTTATATACATTTCTATAATTGGGCATGGTACCTGCAGTGGGGAATGCTAAGGAACTCTGAATAGTTTTGCAAATAAAACTCAGGAACAGATATGCTACTGTGTGCATATCCAAATCTCTTCCTATTAGGATCTGAAATGCTTTGAAGTTGGATTCAAGTTGGTGGCCTATGACTTTGTGATAGTCTCTTTGTTCATCTCATACTGTAAAAGTCTGTAAGAGCAACTCATCTGCACAGAAGCCCAAATTTCCTCTCTGCAAATCTGAGATTGCCAGAGGAACCTTTTAGCTATTTCCACTCATCACAACATTTATCTCTTCAGTATGTTTCTTAGCTCTTGCTTTTTCTGGCAGATATTATAGCAGCTTAAAATTTAAAAACCCCAAAACCTCAAACCAAACACAAGTACCAAAGATTCTGCTGAAGATATTCATATTTCTTACAGAGATGATTTTTTAAAAGTGGATGGAGTGCTTTACCTTCCATTAAAAAAGAAAGCATTGGATGGGGTTTTTGTTATCAAGAACCGTGGTGTGTTTGTAAAAAGCACTTGTAAGTCTTGAACGTTAGGAAGTGCCTTGTCTATTTGTTATCACAAGTATTTTTTAGACATATCAAAATATTCCTTTATTTATCTTTAACCTCGCAGTTCAAAGAAAAGAAAAAAAAAACAAACACATTTTGGAATTCTTTCAAGTATTATGTTTTGTTAAAAGTGTCCCCAAGGGCAAAGGACCAAAACCAACACAGACCTCTTGCTCATTGAACAAAAAGCCAGCAGCAATGACAAGCAGGATGTTTTTGATGCTCTTTGTTGGTTTTTTTCTGGGGCTAGTGGCTGAAGCCCTTAATCACTTTAGCTGGAAGTTATTCACAAATAACCATTCTGAGCTCAGTAATCCTGTCTTGCTTTGTATCATAAAAAATCTTTTCTACAGCAGGGATTCCTAAATCTCCTCTCAGATCTTAGCCTTGCATTCCAAGTACTGCATGCTGACTGCAAGCACGTATGACCTGCTCCAGAGCTACAACAGTTACAGCATTTCCAACTTCTGCTTCCTTCAACAGAAAAGCATTTAAGATTAAAACAACAAAAAATATTTTATGATGCTGTATAGCACTTTCTTAAGGGATCGCTTGTACCCCTTCAGGTGTTTCTCACTTTAGGTCAGGTTTGTAGCTGCTGAATTTTCTATCACGCTGAAAATCACAGACTAGCACAAAAACTCATCAAAACAGAATGAAAATTCAAACCTTTTTTGAAGTTGGACAGCCTTCTTTTATCTTCTGTTCCCTCTAGCTGCTTTCTGAGTGAGAACATCTGTACAGACTACAGCAGGTTTCAAGTCCTTCACTTTGATATATGGTGTATGTTCCCAGCAATCTGTTGCTTAAAATAAAAGCTGTCTGGTCTGTGTTGTCACTGTCAATCATAATTTTCAGAGCTCTTCCTCACATTTTCTTTCTGGTTTATAGTCATTCGTTTGCAGTTGATAGCTGTATCTTCTGCTTTCCTTCTCTCTAGCTAAACTACTTACTTGCCAATGCTAGCAAGCAGAAGTCTGCAGAGCTTTCCATCACTGGGTATTTTGTTACAGTCAATTCATCAAGCTTTTTTACTACTTGCTCAATTTACAGTTAATTCTAATATATTTTCATGAAGTATCCATAAGGAATTGCAGGTGTTCCTGAACGGATTTTTGAGCAGTTTCTCTTTCATCACACAGGAAGTGTTTTTTCTGAAGGCCCCTATTGAAACAGCACTGCCCAAAGGTTTGATTCCATTTTGTATATGGCTCTCGTTACTATAGTTAGTATAAAAGGATGCTTTTGTAAGTGAAAATACCTCTGGTCAGTCTTTGTTATTCACATGTGCTTGTTAAATTCAGCAGGAGATCTGCCTCTTCTGCCTCCCAGCAGATATTCCAGCCATGATAAGATAACGTGATACACAAGATGACTCCTCTCAACCTAACACACAAAGCTGAGAGGAGAGGAATAAACTCACGGAGAAAAAACCAGAAAGACCAACCAATTAAAAAAGAAGTGCTTTGAACATATTCTTGGTTTAACTTGATAGATCATTTTGCCAGAAACATGGGATGAGAAGGTATGAATTAAGACTTGAGACAGGAGGCAACCTAGATGTGATTTTCCTTTATAACAGGAACTGTCAAATAGTTCAGATCACACAGGGAGGGTGGGGTTAATTAAGGACTGGAAATGGGCTCAGAGGAGATCAAAAAACCACAAGTATTTTACAACCTTTTTGTGGAAAAGGAAAATCACACTTTTACTATTAATCCCCCAGAGGTATTTCTGTTGTCCTTGCAGCCCTACATGCACCTTATCAGAATGCTATGTGGAGAAAGCAAGGTTGGGGTTTTTTTTGTTTGGTTTTTCTTTTTTTTTTTTTGCATTTCAGAAAGTGTAATCAATAAGAAAAGAAATCTGATAGTAGGATTTATCTGTTTAAGTACCTTAGAGTGGTTTCAGTAGGACAAATCACAGCTCCAATCCTGTAATCCAATCACACAAGATCAGTACTGATACCTAGCCCTGTTGACTTAATCAGAGCTCTGGAGCTGAGGATCTGCCTTTGTGAGCTGAGCTACAACGCCTGGACTTGGTGATTTATGGGAATATCATTAAATTTAGTTTGGGTTAAAAGTGCAGCCCTACCCACAGCAGAGTCAATGTGAATCTTCCCAGCCATTCCAACTGAGACAGTGTCGTGTTCCTGAAGGGCCTTGAAATTCATTGCATCCATTCCAAATACTGTATTCTCCATAGAACAGCCATCTCTAAGTGGATTATCTTGGAAAAAAGAGTCAGCATTTACCAGCTGAGAATTATAAAAATAAAATACATCACATCTAAAGTTACAGCATGTGGATGGTATTCTAAGAGAAATCTCCTCTGAATTCCAGTTTATAAAATGGTAAAATTTGCTACTTTATTTGAATGATTAAATTGATAAAAGTTTTTGATAAGACTTTTTAAACTTACTATTGCTTTTTAATCTTAGACATTCTCACATGAACTGCTCAAAGTAATTGTTAACAAGGTTATTAAAGCTTTTTATGCAAAGGAAGTGTAGCTTTTTTGTTTCTTGGAGTACTAAATTCTAATTTTTTTCTTTCTCAGCTACACATTGTTCATTTGTGATACGCTGGGTGTTGTATTACGTTGCTTGATGTTGGTGCCACAGGTAAACATAATTTTAATATTTTTATCTACTACTACTGATCAAGAAAATACATCTTCTTGAAATGGTGAGTTAATGATATCACACCAAAATTAATTAGAAAGTACTCACAAGAAATTAGGCTGTCAGAAGAAATGGGTATATTTTCAGAGCACCTTTTCTTATCACAGTTTAAACAACAATAATTCTTTTTTCAAACTAATCTGACAGACATTGTTATGTTACTTCTTGTCACTGTGAGGAAGGCTCCACAGTTATTTTGCCCAGTTATCCTAAGTTGTGTTATGACTGACACATTTATTGGCACAGCAGTAATAGCGTCTCCTTGCAATTTCCACTTAGAACAGAACACAGCCCCATCAAGAGTCAATTCAATAATTCAGGGAGAATGTCACATGACATCTCAAAAAGTTGCTATCGTTATCACGATAAAGAAGTACTACAGAAGTGTTAAACAACTGTTGATTGTTGGCAGAAGGGGAGGAGAGGTTTTAACGAGGCAGACTCCAAACTCAAAGGTGGAGTTTGTGCCTAAACTTTTACTAAGGGGCTCTGTAAGGAAATTAAAGAGTTCCCGTTATTCAAGTGACTGTTGAATGTGAGTGGACAGGCCTTTGTTCAGAACTGGACTGAAACCAAGGTAGGATGTCCAGCCAGCTTTGCAGCAGCATTCAGGGAGAACTTTGCTCATCATGCTCCCAGCACACCTCTAATATTGTGATCTAGAGATAAAAGACCATTTTGTTAACATAAAGTATGAAATTGTAGCTTTCCTGACTGCATGTAATGCCTATATATAAACACATATCTAAATGTACACACGCATTAATTATCTGCTTGTTTAGATCAAGTATAAGATAAGATGCTTAAGTGCTTTCCATAAATGACTAAAAGTGCAGTAGAAAGAATGGAAACATACCCCAAGTGTGTAGCTGTAGGTGCTGCACGGTAAAAGCACACCTTTCTTTGCTGTTGTATTATTCTGGAATTAATACAGACCTTCCAAAAGCCCACTGTGATAAAGATACTGCTTTACTCATTGTTGTTGCCCATGGTCAGCATTCTGGAGTAACATCTTTTATTGATTAGCAGTTTAGATTTCTGAGAATACTGATTTATCTGCATTTATCGGTCATTACTTGCAGTTTCATAATCTAATAAAAACAGTACTATCTCCTTTCTCATAGTTTCAAGGCATCGTTTCGTTATTTCAGCTGAAGAATATGAAGAATTTCTCTCTTTTTAACTCGTATCAGAATACCTCAGCTTTACTAAAACAAAATTAAAATGACATTTATAGAAAGGAAAGCTTTGTACAAATTATGCAGGAAGTCCAGACCATTTCAGAAAAAAACAGCAGCTAGAAAAAGAACTGCCAGGCAACTGTACTTTGTAGAGAGTAAATATGGAAATTCCACAGAAGCAATCAGGACACTGGAGATTCAAATATAAGAAACACCTAAAAATACTTCATGGAACGATTTAACGTATGGAGGAGATAACCACTCTTGTCAACAAGATGAAAAGGTTTTAACTGTGAATGAGACAATATTTAAAAACATAACTAGTACTTGGCAGTGTATTTATCTTGCAAATGTGATTAAGATGTTGAAAAAACTATCTGTTTGTTTTAATTAGTTATCTGCCATCTTGTTTTTCAGGTTTGGAGTCTTTCATACCTGTTGAGCTCTGGCAAAGCCTTACAGAGTAAAGAGCAAGGGCATGATTTTGTCAGTATGAGAATTTAGCTGTGCTCATTACCCATGTCCTACTGGATACCACTTCCAGCAGGAATACCAGAATGCAGGCCTTAGCAGGCCAGGGGGAGAGAACATCCTTGCAGAAAATAATTCATTTATTCTCAGCTGGTACAGTAACTGAACTAAGTATCCCAGATTCTCGTGCTTTTGAAGTGTTCTCAATCAACAGCAGATTTCAAAGACTTCTATGTGAGTCTTTCAGGCATAACTATACTGTTATTCCCTAATGCTTTCCCATTTTTTCCCCACAAACATAAAAAGAAATGGAGACCACAGCCTGTTTAAAAAACATATTCTTCATCCAGTGTGAAAACACTGAGCAGCACACATTTACTCTGTGCATTAAAACTGAGGTAGAGTGAAATAACTTTTTATAAAACATGCTTTAACAGTTCCCCTATTTTGAAAAAGAATTATTTGCTTTCAAAATATAGCTCCACCATCATTGTTTAATTGTGGGTTATTTGGGAATTTCATATATCCTGCTGAATGGCACACCTGATCGATGCAGACATCCTTAAGAGGAGAGCTTGCATCTGTGCAAATGGGATTTCTGCTATTTGAAATAAAATGAAACTTTAAAAAATACACATTAAAAGGAAACAAAAAATGTTTAATTAAATTACTTTGTAGGACATTGTAGTTTCAAATGTGTCTATTGTGTTTTGTGCACCAAGTCACATTTTTTTAATGTTACATTCCTTGTTTAGTCCAAAGCATGGCAATTTGCCAGCCTGAGCTTTTAGTGATAAATTCTGCTATACAAAGCAAAAGTTTTTATACGTGAGGCCACTTCCTTCTGCTATTTTATCATCTTCCTGGTTTTGTCTGTTTTCAATAAATGCCTTTGTATTTTCACATCTTTTATATGCTTGTATACACAGACACTTTCCTCTGTATCAAAACTGATAGTTGCAAGTTGGTAAGGATAAAAAAGACAGACTGTTGACTTAAATTTCATTGCACTAATACACTATACGAATGCTTTTATGTTACAGTATTAAAAGATCTTAACATTGATATTAAAAGTATTTCCTGAATTTGGCAGTGGGGTGGAGAGGCCGTAGTGATGTTCCACAAAAAGGTTTTAACATGGAAATAATCTCTGGGTATGGCTACACTTGAGTACTACAGACTGGCACATGAAGGCTGGGCTCCCACAGTGAATATGCATTATTTTAAAGCATCTCAAATTTAAACATACTGACATTTAAAATCTAAACAGAAATTATGGTGGAGGCCGAACACCTCTCCTTTGTCTGTCCCAAGGGGCTGAATATTTCTGCCTGAGGAGAAAAATCTAAAAAACTCATCAGTAAAGAGAAGCCACAGAGACCTCTGCACACACAGTGGAACCCGAAGAATCTTGAGGGAAAGGAGAATTTGAATTAGGGGTGGTCAGAGGAGAAGAATGAGATCCGAGGGGAAAAGCTGAAGTTGCAATGCAGCGAACCGGAGAAAAGCTTCTGGAACTTAGGAAAAAGAGAAGCTGTCCCTGCTGTCCCTGCCCATTTTAGCAGTCTGTCATGAATTCCTCTTCCCCACAAAAAAATGTTACCAAGGATGTAAGCTACAAATCATCATGTACTAATCTTTTTATGAAGATGGTTTTTTGTTGTTCTGTAGACCTATTGTTCTTTTACAATCACATTAATAGACTAAAAATAACAAGGGTAGTTCTACCAGACTTAAATTCTGTTTCTGAAGAATTATTATTTTATACTGTGCTGATTGAGATCACAGAAATCCTTTTCTGACCACAGAGGCATAAGGTACCAAATTCATCCTTCCTGTAACTGTACTGAGGTAAATGGAGTAACAGAAGGAATTAATTTGACCTGTCTCCTCCATTTCCTTGGAAAAATTCTTTGTTTTAGCTCTTGCCAGGTTTTAACTTTGACTCTCCCTTGCTTAACATCTTCTTGTACCTAGAGACAGTTTTTCTTTCTTTAAGACTATAAAGAGAAATACAGCAGGGGAAAGACAATTAAGGTGAAGATCTGCTTTTTATATTGAAAGTACGCTTCAATTATGGTAAGAAAATGCCAAAACCTTTTAATTTGGTATAGATGTGTATGGGATTATTCTTACGTCTGTGAGGATATGAAAGGTATAAATCAGTACATATAACCCCGACAGGGTAAGGGTTTAAGTAATGTTTTTTGGCCTAAGACCCATGTGTTTATTTCTAACTGCAACAGATGAAATAAACTTTGGTTAGAGACCGTAAGAATTTAAAATACTACACATCACCTTTTAACAAAGAATCATCCCCTTTCCCCTAGACTCAACAGGTATGTTCAAAAATAACCTATGAGAGAAGCTGAAAGCCTTCTCTCACCAGTATGTAACCGCAATTTCATGATGCAATAAATTTAATTTTTGGATGGTTGCATTAAATTCTTTGCACAAATTCAATCTGGCAGTACAAAGTTATTTAAAACCCAAAACTCTCAAAAACAAGGACTGGTGAGTGGTTTTCCTCCTGATGGTTTTACGTTAGAGTTGGTATCATCTGTCTTCCTGCTGCCAGTAAAAAGCCAGGATAAAGCTTGGTCTAAACACTGCAACTCATAGCTGGCTAACCTTGAAAGAAATGCAATTACCTGTTCCTATTTAATCTTGATCAACTTATTACCATTAGATGATCTAGTATTGCATAGATGAGACATAACAAGCGTGTAAGCCCGAGTATAGGCTCAGTCTGAGAAGGGCTGAGCATGAGGGATCAGAAGGTGAAATTGATGGAGAGTCTGTGGTTCAGAATAAGGTTAGAATTATGCAGGGATATTGTCCCCACAGACAAGCTTAACATCCAGCAGCCTCCCTTCCTTCTTTCCACACCATCTGCGTGTCACTGTCTACCAGTGCTGCAATTGTGCCAACGCAACTGTTTGTGGGACCAGAGTGTGAATTTAATCAATGGAGCAGCTCTGGTTCAAAATGATTAGATTAGACAGAACTTTAAAAATCTGGATTGAGTGATCTGATTTACAGCGTGGCTTCACAAACAGCTGCACAAACAGCTCAGAGGCCACTAAAAGTCAAAATCATTAGTTGCCAGTTCTTGCTCCTGTCTGAATTTATGGTTCCATATTTATTAAACCCAGATTTGTGCACTGCTGACTAGCCAGCAGCAAGATTTGAGCCAGCTCATGTGGAGATATGCCACTGCATTTCACTCACTGGTGAATCAACAAGAGCACCTGGTGTGACCCTTCTAACACCGTGTGTCATGAGCAAGTACAGCCTGTCACTTGGCTGCCACGTGTGCCAGGGGATGCCAGCCCTGGTACACTGGCACTTGGCTGAGAAGGCTTCTTCAGGCAGGGAGGAGGAACTGTGGGGGCTCCCATCCATCAGCTGCTGCCATGTGCACGCAGCCAGAGCAGGACTCACGCACGATTCGCAGCCCAGCTGCAGCTCCCACTGTAGGATGAATTAGGAATTTTACATTCCCAGGCCTTGGTGAGAGTGGAGAGTGGTATGTGAGAATACATCTAACCATGCCAAGCTGGAGTTAGCCAGCAGAGGGGAATTCAGACTGTGGCTACTTCTCAGGGTGGGAACAGTCTGGCCTTAATCAGCACACTCTCCTTTGAGAGTTAATTTACATCAAGTTCTTTCCTGAGATAGAAAAACCCTCTCAAGCTTCATGCAAAATTCCATTCATGATCTGATTCAGCCCATGTCCTTTGAATCCAAGTCCTCTTTTTTCTGTTATTTCTGCTTTCATGCTAGAAAGCATTCTGCTTGTGTCTAGTACTGTGCATAATTAATACAGGTAGAACAAGTTCTAATGCAAAGTACATTTCAGATCAGAAGCATTACAGAGGTGGTGGACCTTTGCAATTTTTAATACCATTTGTTTTCCTCACTGGGACATTCTGGTGTTTTTTCCTTAATGACTCACAAGTGGCCCTATCAGTGTTACACAATGGAAACAAGCACTGCCTTCCAAAACCAGTAATATTTGATGCTAGGAGTAGATAAAGCTCATTTAGAAATCTTAAAAAACCACAAACCCTCAAATGTGTTAAGAACAGGAATTTAAAATAAGCTGCAAATAAAATTCAGGATGTCATTTCAAAGGTAATGAGAGAGAAACCCCTGCAAAATTCTTAGAAGAGAAGTATCTTTATTCTTGGGGGTTTTGACTATTTTAATGGAACTAGCTTCCTATCCATACAAAAAAGCACCATTCATAAAAGATGTTTGACTTGCTAAGCTTTAGCTTTGACGTTCCCCAAAGCAATATAAAATACCTGCATGTAAAATTTTTTTGGCCGAAATGAAAGGTACAAGCACTTTTGAAACCTTTGAGACAACCAGCAAACAGGATTTTCTCTAAAAATGTTTTTCCATCTGAGAAAAATATGATATGTGTGACAACATAAACATTTTAAGAAACAATACATGGCTAAAACCCATCTGCCAGGCAGAGGAAGTCAAAGAGTTTGCCTGGGGGGTTTAAGAATACCAGATTATTCAAGTACTGATAAATAAAAAAGAAAAAAAAAATCAGGGGAAAAAAAAAGACATGCTGATGGACTAAGACTTTCCTGCATGGAAACTATTAAGCAATGCTTCTTAAAAAATAAAAACTGTTTGATTGTCTAGATTTGAAACAAAAGCATTCTTTAATACAATGGCTGGGTATCAATGACAGTGATTCTACCAACAAGATGTTGTTTTAGGAAATATAATGCTTGCACCATTTTTCTAAAAATGTGAGAGCATCTATGTGAGCAAGTTGTAAAATCAACCAAACAAGTCTAGATTACAAAACACTGCACAACATCTGTATTGTTTAAGATGTATCTATATTCTTTGGGATAGACCTGTATTCTTTAGGACAGATCTATATTCTTTAAGATAGATCTATATTCTCTAAGAATGTATTATTAAGATTGTACAGATGCTCATGTCTCCGAGATTAACTGTTCTCCTTAAGGGTAACTACCCTTCTTACCAAATCTAACAGAAATCACACTAAGCCACACTTGGAAATTAGCAATGCCTTGTCTGAACACATGAAATGGGAACCCCTGCATGGAGGTGACTGCCTCCTTAAGTAAGATTTCAGAGAGTCCTGCTTCCAACAGTAAGGAGCATTGTTCCATCTCCCTGTGGCTGATACTGACACCCAGTCTGATGGCCCAACAGTTACTTTATTTCTTTCTGCAATGAGAAAATCCAGAATTTTATTTCTTATACTTGAATACAATGCTACTATCCATGTATGAGCATCCTCGTAGCTCATGCTTTTGATTAGAAATAAAAACTTTACGAAATCTATAATCGTAAAGTTTTTATTTTCATTCGCTACTCTTGGAATCTGGTTCAAACTGAAACCCACAGAAGTGGCTTAATATTTAATGAGCTTCATAGACCACAAAAATGTGATGTAAGAGTTTCAGTTGTCTTCACTGACTCTCTGTGTAGGGACAAATGCCATAACAGATGTGCTCCCGAACCCTTAAAATGAAAAATGACATGATGAATTACTTCTTAGTGGAAACTGAATCAGAACAGTTACTGAGCTATCCAAAGAGGGACAAAAAAACCCACAAAAAAAGACAAAGTATATTACCTGAAAACTCGGCAAGTAACCACATTTATCATTGATCAATCAACCCTGCCAACAGCAGTTTTTGGAGAAAGCCCAATTTTCCACTAAAAATAATTTCAACAGACCTGCTATTAGACTATTATTTACATGAATTTACATGAAAGACTATGAAGTTCTTCCAACATGGAAGGTTAGACTTGTGGATATGAAACTGGCAAAACATACTGGTGGTGAAAATAGAGCTAAGACTACAGAAGACACTGCAAGAAAGGACAAAAAAAAAAAAAATCAGGCAATCTTGAGAAAACTGTTGATTGAAACTCCCAATAATATGAAGAAAAAATTAAAATTCAGATGTATTTCAAAACAGAAGAATGATCAAAATTCCAGAAAACAAAGTAGATGCAACAGAATTATTCACATGAGTGAATATTCACATCATTTATTGGAGCTTGTCTTAGAATTTGCTGAGATTGTAACCTGTATTGCCTCCTGGCATCTTTGCTGGTAAGGAACCACCCTGTATTTAATGATAGCGGTGTTGTTACTGTTGAATTGCCAAAAACCAGGGAGGAGCTTATGGTAGAACTGCCATAGCTATGATGTACAACTGTGACTGTAATTCTTTACTTGATTTTACACATTTTCAAAACATCTACTCCTGACCTAGTTAGGTTTACAGCCAGACATGAGCTTTACCTTATATATAGGAAAAGGAGGCAACAGAGTGAAAGGTTTGATCTTAAAAGTTTCAATGACACATCTCACCTACAGGTTGAACAGTTTTGTCCACTAAAGCATACTGTACACAGAATTAAGTTTTATGCTTAGAACACTTGTAGGATCAGGCCCATGCAAAAGTAAGTCTATTTATGATACACACAGCATGAATGAAAATGTTTTAAGGAGTATCTGCCATCCTTTCAAAGACACACAGCCTTGGAGAGAACACTGTAATTTCAATACTCTTTTGTGCTATGTATCATTAATAAGTCATCCTGCTAAGGCAGGACTGGAAAGAACAGATTCTCCTTGAGAGGGTATTGAATGACATCTATTCTGGAGCTCCAACACAGTAAGCTATATATTCAGCAAAATACTGACAATTTCCCTGTTCAGGTTAATAACGAAGGTATAATAAAGAACATTTTCCGTATCTCGTGAGGTTGGAATTGGATTTCACCAAGAAGTTTCTATAAAACTATCACAACTGGTCACTTGGAACTAGGACAGACATTTTTCGTATGTTCCTTGCATCACAAAATGATTTTTATCTTTGCTATGAATTTGGAGAGTTTTAAAACTAATATTGTTTCCATGAGGTCAACAGGAATTTTGCAGTGAATGGGTGGGAGGAGGGCTGTTCTCCACACTTCACTCTCCCCTGCTATTAGAATCAGTAATTAGGCTTTTTTATTTTGGACTAGAATTTTCCTTGTAGCAAAAGTATAGTAAGGGAGGAAGGGAGAGAGGGAGGGAAGAAGGAAGGAAGGAAGGAAGGAAGGAAGGAAGGAAGGAAGGCAGGCTGACAAACAAAAACAAGAACATGAAAGCATATACTTTATATGAAGGTGTAAAACAACATAAATGAAATGAAAGCAAACAATCTGTGATCAATTATAAAATTAGAATTTTTCTCAAGAACCAGATTCCCCACTAATGTAAATGAACAGTTTGCTCAGTGTGCAAAAATATTCAGAGCCCGCTGTCAGTTCATCTGCATTAAGACTTATTTTAAACCATCCTGTAATGGCCCTTTATAGACATACATTTCAAAATAAATCTCTTACCAAGGTGATGCTTCTGTTTTATGTAATCATATCCTTTTTATAACTAACTTACTAAACTTATAACAATATTTAATTTAAAATACGAAAGACAAAGAGGAGTATTTTAAAGGTTTATGATGTTTAGATGAGGTAAAACACTTTATCACCAGAGCAGCTGTCAGAGCCAGACCTCAGCTCTCAGCAAAATGGGCTGTAATAACCATCTATTAGCAGCAGTGTCAAGAGGTGAGTGCTCTTGACACAGCTTCCTAGACGGTGCTCTGTCCCATGCCAGCTTACAAAAGGAAAATGAAAAAGTCCGTATTTTCCTGTTGGCTGACCCTTTCCTCCCACAGCTTCCTTTCCGAATAAAATTTTCACACGAGCGGTTTTTCAAAAATACTAAGGGGTGGCCGGAAGGAAGGAAGGAAGGAAGGAAGGAAGGAAGGAAGGAAGGAAGGAAGGAAGGAAGGAAGGAAGGAAGGGTAATGTTGGCCAGCACACTTCTGCTCACCTTTACAGACTTTGGAGGCTGCTGATTCCCCGACTGCCATGGTAGGTAACTCACTGAAGATCTTTACTGAAGACTAAAGAAATCCCACAGATGCTCTGGCTCCTAGGGCAGTAAGCAGGAAAGTCCTTTCTGTTATCCACACTGACAATGCTCACCAACACCAACCCCTGCACCGCCCATGGGGCACAGTCCCACTTCCACACCAGGCTCTCCATGACCCCTGTGGCAGGGGAAGCACCCAGCACCGGACCCAAGAACAAGGAGCAAGCAAGAATCAGCAGAAAACATGCAGAAACATCAAATGTCTCGGGCTCTTTCACAGCGACTTCAACCCACCTTGTTCACCCCTCACGACGCTGCCTCAGGCCGGCTGAGCCCTCGCCTGCCCCTCTCCTCCCGCTCTTCCCCGCTTCCCTTTAAAACCCCCAAAGGAGTCTTTAGACCCCCACAAAAGAGTCAGGGGCTGTGCAGACATCTCCTGGCTCTTGCAGACCCCAAAACATGACCCCAACCGACATGAGCCCAAGTGACTCGACCCAGGCTCCTCTCGCTCCCGACCGCCCCGGCGACCCCCGACAGCCCCCGGACAAGTCGCTTTAGGGGCCTCGGGGCTGCGGGGCCGCGCCTCGCGGGACCCGCCGGGGAGGGAACACCGCAAAGGGCAGGCGGGAGGGAGGCTCCGCTGTGCCAAGGAACTCGGCCGGGGCGCTGAAAGGGACGAGCAGCACGGTGCTGACCGCGACCCTGTGGCGCGGGGGTGGCGGCGGAGGGGCCGGGCTGGGCCGCCTCCCCTCCGCCCTCCGCGGGTCACATGAGAGGGGCGGGCGGCTGGGCCGAGGCGGTGGCGGCTGCCGGGGCGGGGAGGGACGGGGCGGCAGAGCGTAGCAGTAGAGAGCGGCGGCGGCGGTGGTAGTAGCAGCGGAGAAGGAAGAAGAAGAAGAGAAGAAGGAGGAGAAGGAAGAGAAGGAGGGGAAGGAGCGGGAGCGGCCGCGAGGCGCCGAGAGAGTGGAACGAGTCNCGCCCGTGCTGCCCCGTCCTGCCGGCGCCCCTGGGCCGAGCCGCTCCATCGGCGCTACCGAGCAGCGCCCGGGCGGGGGCCGGGCCACAATGGGGGCTCTGTGCCCCGTGCCCGGGCAGGGTCTGGCGGGGGCGCGGCGAGCCCGGGCGCTCCCGGGGGCGGCAGGGCAGGGCAGGCGGGTCCCGGCCCCGGCGCCGTGACAGCCCCGCGCTCGCTGCTGCAGCTGCTCCTCTGCTGCGAGAGGGGAAGGGGCAGAAAATAGAAAAGTACGCGTCTGGCGGTGTACGAGCGGGGAAAAGAGTAATTAAGCTCTGCGAGGGCTCTGTTTGTGTGTGTCATCTTAATGGAGGCTCGGTGATAATCACGGGGTGGTTCAGCCAGTTGAAACAAGGTGAACTGTTTCCAAAGGCAGCGGCGTTAACCTTGCCAGATGCTACTTTTAGAAAATCCGGACTCGCGTGTTGGGGAAGCTTTTATTTGTATTTTTTTATCTTTTGGAGACGGGTTTGCGCGCTGCCCCAGTTTAAGGCACTGCAGACGTGCCACACGCTTCCCTCCTTTAATTTATAATGTGTCTTGTGAGTGCGTGTGTAAAGCTGCTGCCTGAAATAACCAGTTCTTGTGTATCATCAGCGATAATGGTGGCTGAGCAGGAGCTGATCCTGCCCTGGGGCAGGGGGATCGCCTGCATGGCCTGCCCTGTATTCAGCGTGTCTGTGACCGTCTGTGCCGTGGTGGTACAGAAGGGTGTATCTACGAGGGTATATCTTAAACCAAATGCTAAACAGGCGGCCTTTGAATGCAGTGGCTGATCTCTAAATAGGTAAAGTAAGGGCTAAGCACTGTATGATTAATAGTTGCGCGGTACTTGCTAATTCTAAATATAATTACCCAGAACTCGGAAATCAAGAGGGTGTGGTGTTTGTTTTGACAACTTGAAAAAATAATGCTATGATGAATCAGAAAAATAATTCTTCAAGCAGTGGGTTGGAAATGTGGCCATTTCTCAGCAGGCATTTCTGCTTGTTTTGACAGTGATAGACTTAACTCTTAAAAAAAAAAAGAATCTGAAAAAGGAAAGCAAAAGACAAAACAAGCCAGTCCTGAAAAGTTATTATTTAAAGCAGTTGAACACTGTAATTGTAAAGAGCAGAAAACTCATTTAACTCAAAATATGTTATTTTTACAGTGTTATGGACTTGCATCTGTAGTTAAGGGAAACGAACATGCTTGTTACTTGCACTAACCCTGTGTAATAGAGTACTTAATCACGTGCAAAATGTAAACTAGAAGGTGGACATATTGCTGAATTAATCTTTCATAAGGTGTTAAGCATTTCAAAGTTGGATTTTCATGGGAGGACAAATGCTCAGGGCCTGGGGAGGAGACAGTCTGTATTTAGCTAAACGCTGATTCTATAGGTGAAGCCAGATTTGTACCTCTAGCATGCAAGTGAAACTAATATCACTTTAATAAACATGTTGCTTTTTTGGGTCAAACTACAATATAGTTTATGTTTGGCTTTGTTGTAAAGCAATCACAGACAAGTAAGACTGGAATTTCGTTTTGCAGTTGGTGTATATGACATTTTACACTGCCTTCTTGTAAGTATTGTACTCTGTTCTCGAATAGAGACCTAGCCTCGCTTTTTCTTAGGGATCGCTGTCAATTTGGAACACCAGGATTAGTTAGGTCATTTCTAGCTAATGAATTGGCAAGTTGTTATTTTGTTTGGAGGTTTTCCCCCCCCTTTTTTTTCTTTAATGATAGGAAATGCGTGGATTTGACGGCCTGTTTTTAAAACTCTTTATTGCTGTTGAGTAATGAGACTTGTGATACCTGAGCAATGAGACTCCTTTCGGAGTCTGACCAGGGCAGTCCCGTGTTTTGAACTTCTGCAGGACACTCTAAGTCCTCATAAAACTGACATTATTGAGTGGGAAACTCTTTACAGCTAAGCTTATCACTGTGCACAGGTACTTTAGGAAGTATGCAAAATTATTTAAGGGCTGCACAGAGTCACCGTAATTAGAGACTTGAACTAGATAAGCATGTAAATAACTAGGACATTAAAGTGTGATTCAGAAGGTAAGCTGCTATTCCCAGTTCAGCTCTGCCTGCTGCACTGCTCTTCAGTTTGATTTGCATCCTATGCTTCAGTTCTCTTATTTGTCAAATGGGGTCAGTTGTTTTACCACCTCTGATAAAAACTGTGAATGAAAACAGAGCTGTGTAAAGTTAGAATTTATTATTTTAGAAGCACTCGATGGAAGAGAAATGCTAATTAAGGGAATTGTTCTCAGTACCTCCTTCTCTTTTGTATGTGGAGCCCTAAACAGGGCCATGCATTTATATTATGCAATGCACTTCCACACAAGCCTCCCATTGATTTCAGCACAGGCTCTGTGCATGGATTATTGATGCGATATGATCCGAGTCAGTTGGTGTTTGGCTCAACTTTCTTTTGTGTCCTGATTAAAATATCTCTGTGGTTCACTTAGTCCAGGAAATTTCTCCTCCTCCCTCTCCCCACTTGGTTTAAAACCACATCTTGTGTGATTTGAGTGGCTTTTCTCCCAGGCTCGCAGTTGGCTGGTGCCAGTGAGCGGTACCCTCGCGTTCAATAGTGCTCTTGGTGTGGTCACACAGTGAGCGAGTGATCCTCTGTGAAAGGTCAAAATGTATAAACATCAGTGCTGGAGGCACAGGATAGAACTTCTGTTTGTTTTCTGAATTTGACTCCAGTCATCCAGCAGCTTTTCAGTCCCCCAAATTCAATTCTGTGCCATTCTCTAGAAAAAGACTGCAAGATTGGGTACTTACCAGCTTCTGTATGTTTGTTTTACACTGTCTCAACAAAGGGCTCTAAACAGACATGCCAGAAGGTTAAAGTCCTGCTTCTACTTGACAAATAGACCAAATTATAGCACTAATTATGGCATTGAGGTTTCCCTACTGTTCCCCAAACTCTGTGCTCTATTTCTGAATGCTGAAGCTCTTCTGGGACAGAGCAGTTGGGTTGCCAGGCTCTGTTAGCTGCTGGCTGTACTTGCCTGCGATGGTGCCAGGTAGCACGTTGGATCTGTGATGAGGACAGAATGTAGACAGTCCTTCATTAGGAGAGACACCAAGAGACCAGATCCTCGCACAGGGGACTCGGGAGAGTGGATTTGCTGCCAAACCAGACTTAGCAGGATGACTTCTGTTCTTCTGCAGGGCAAAACAGTTACCTACTTACAGGTAAAAGCTGTTAAATGTAACAAATGACCCGGATTTTTCTTAGAAAAAAGTTTTAAAATTGAATAAATATATATATATATTTATATTTTAGACATGAGCAGCCTCATCTCTTCTTTCCACGTTGTAATATCTTTCGAAGGTAGACCTTAAAGATATCAGAGGCTGTGTAGCCTTCTCATGGTTATAGACATTTGCTTTGCATTTAAGACTAATTCTGCATGTTTTCTTATTTTATGAGTTTCTTTTATTATAAACAAATGTGTTTTAACACAGAAGAACGTTAAATATGTTTCACTCCCTACTCATCAAAGTGGATAACTTGTACCAGTAGATTTAAATAAAAGTTGTCCCAAAAGTCCTTCAGAGGAGGGCTTGTAGTTTTAAGCTTTGGGGACGTGTGTTGGGGAAATCCCAAGAATATAGCAATGCACCTGAGTGTTGGACTGACCACTCACCTTGGTTCTAGGGAGTGAAAAAGGGCAGATACAGAGATAGTCTATTTATGTAATTTAGTTTTTTTGTGTTCTTTTACCAGCTAGCAGAGATTCATGCTAAGTCTCTTTTTGCTAAATAGATATTTCTTCATGCTAAACTAATCTCATATTTGTTCGGATTACCTGTCAGCTCAGTAGGATCTTAATTTTTAGCCCAAAACCATTTAATCTTTTATCACTGCAGTAAAAAATGTCATAATAAAGTATTAACAATTACGTTGTACATGTTAGTTATTTTTGGTGGTATCAGAAAATGTGCTTGTTAATTGCAGTAACTTGTTAAGTTTTTCTTAGCCTGATGTTTGATATTTTTAGCTGTGACTTGGAAGAAAACGTGAAATTTTTTCTGCTAGCTTCCAGAGGTGGTTGGTTGCCAAACTTGATATATTGTTATATAATGGTATTTGGTGGCATGCTGAGCAATGTAAGCACGCTGTGGATTTAGGGGAGCAGTGTGCCTGTAACAGCATCTGTCTGTACTGTTACAGCTGGGAAAGAAAGCTGTGGGATTTACAGGCAGGAACAGAGTGTATTTTGCAGAACAACAGCTGGGAATCACAGCAATAGCCACATGAAAGTGGGCTCCCCATGGGCCAAATGTTACCAAATGGATATTGCAATCTTTTAATATCACTGGAGTTCCAAGAGCTTTCACCAATTGAAGGGCTGCAGAAGGTGAGACAGTACAGTGATTTTCAAGATACAAGATTCTGCAGTTCACATCAAATTTTTCAATCCCATCATATTTATTGCTTCCCCTTCTTTCCTTTTACGATTTTGAACGCCTTTTCAAGGGAAAATGAAAAAAATGACTTTCCTCCATTTTCTTCCTTTTACAAGGGTGTGTAGTGATAGGACAAGGCGTAGTGGCTTTAAACTGAAAGAGGGTAATTTAGATTAGATTTTAGGAAGAGATTCTTCATTATGAGTGCGGTGAGACACTGGCACAGATTTCCTAGAGAAGCTGTGGCTGCCCCATCCCTGGCAGTGGTCAAGACCAGGTTGGACGGGGCTTGGAGCAGCCTGGGATAGTGGAAGGTGTCCCTGCCCATGGCAGGGGGAGTAGAATGAAAAGAGCTTTGAGGTCCTTTTTAACCCAAACTGTTCTATGATTCTGCTTGCCATCTTTTTGTCCTGTAAGCCTCTCTTTTCCTAGTACAACAAAGGTTTGAAAAGCTTTAAATGTTTCACTTAAACTGTAGCTCCATCCTACCTGCTGCAATCTTTTGCCCAATTCTTTTCCCTCCCAATGCAAACATGGTTTAGTCTGATTCTTTATACACCCTGTCTTTGACTCCAAGGCCAACATTTGAACTACCACTCATCTCTTTTCCTTGTTGGGAGTCACTGAATGAGCTGTTCGCAGTCACACTGAAGAGTATCTCCTCTAGGTTTATCCTAGGTTCTTTCCACGCTTCTCCTGACCCCTTGTACTCAGTACATTCCCTTCCTCCTCTTTGTACTGCCAGCTGCCTCTAGTACTGTTTACTATATTTTTCTTTTGAAATGTTGCCTTTTTTTTTTTTTTCCCTTCTTTGACTCTTCTCTCCTCCCCCTCCTGTCTTACTTGCTTTTTATTTGGAAGATGATCTTTCTACTTCCAACTTTTTTGGTGAAGATTTGCAGGACCCTGTGCTTGCTTTAACGCTCTCTTCCTCTCTGCATCTTGTTTCTGGATGCTCAAATTTGCAAATAAGAGTGGTACTATCGTATTTAAACTGATGACTCACAGTATATACTCTGTGTGCTCTGGATCCAGTACCATCTGTCCCAGCTAAAATGTTGGCTTGTTTGACATCTTAAGATTGCGTAATTGTCATCTTAAGCTTAATGAGTCTAAAACAGAGCTCTTAATGTTGTTTCCACCCACTTCCTCTTTTTGATGTCTGTGGACACATGCTGGCATCCTGAGTGGTTATTGACAAGTAAATAGTGAGATGTTGTAATTTATTGCTTCTTAAAAAATAGTCTGTAGAGAAGTTGTAATAAAAATGGCAGTGGAAGGGCAATGCAAAAGTATTGACCTACTTATGAAATAAGTTATGTTCTCCTATGCAATATTAATTTTCCAGTTTGAATGCACAAATAGATTTAGTCTGGTTATGGGACCACATTTCCTGTAGACTTCTGCATGGGACCAGCCACCACAAAAGTTAGCATTTTGTGATAACTGATTGAATCTATATGGATTTTTTCCTTCTTTTTAAAGTAATGTGTTAGTTAATGACTTCTTCTTCTCTTCGTCTCCCTGCAGTTCATGAGTACTTAAGCATGTACGAAAGGATTGCACTAATTATAGTGAGGAGTTTGGACCTAATGACCATGTGCTTCATTCACAGAGGATAAAAATAAATCCTTGGCAGCTGGATTATTAGGAAAACCTGTCAATGTATAGAACTGCGAGACAGGGATCCCAGGGAAGTGAAGAACACGTGGTGTTTTACTTTGTTTTACGGAAGCAGAAGAGAAGCTGTGTGAACAGATGTACTGCTGGCATTTCTGACTTCTTCACTGTGCATTTTTTTAGAGCAATATGTTGTTCTGGAAAGGTGTATGAATGAGGTAGTAAGAGTCTATTTATTCATGCCATTTGTATAATTTTAACATCTAGCAAATTGTTTTTAATTGCATATGACTTCCTTCTTTTAATTTCAACGATTTCATGGGAAAACTTAGTATTGCAAATTTTTTTGGACAGCAGTGTTTCCTCTTAGTGGGATAGACATACAAAATCCACTAGAAAACCATGTGTTTTGTGGTCCTCTGAGATTTGCCTGAAGAAGGAAATGGCTTGACCTATTTGGTTGCTATGAAGTAAAAACATTCTTGTTCTCTCTCTCTTCTTTTTTTTTTTTTGGTGAACATCTGTGTCACATTTATTTCATTACTTTCTGAGCTTCTTTAAGCACATTATTTGCTAATACGAAGTTTTATTTAAGGAAAGTAAAGTGATACGTAGCTCCTTCTGCAATTCCATTGAATTTCTGATACCTGCTTGTAAATAGGTATCATATAAGTGGGTAGGTTTTCCAATCTAAGTTGACATGTTGAAAGGCAAACACAAATGTTATCTAGTATTTACTAGGAAAAAAATTGTTTGACAAATTCAGTAGGGTCTCATGGAGTTAACAGGAAATGTTGCATGCTGGAACCTTGGGAAATCTAAATCATAATCTCATCTAGGATTTGAAGATGTTTTGATTTAATTTTTCAACAGGTTGGCTTTCTTAGTGTGGTTTTAGTGATTAGCCTCATTTTCAGATGTTTATTATAAAAAGAAGTAGTTATCTTATGCCAGGTGTGTGGACGAATTGAAGCTGATTCTCGTATTTAGCAGCATAATGGAAATTGTCCCAAGGAGGATAGATTTTATTGATTTTACTAACAATTCTTCTGAATTCCGTAAGAAAATTGTTCAACAAGAATCTAAGATCAGTCCATTTGTGAAAGTTGAATCTGAATTCAGATCTGGCTTTTGCTGTCGTGTCCAAGGATTGGATTTTGAGGAACTGCTGCTGTTCTTGCAGATGCAGGTTCTTAATAAAAAATGGAGAAACTGGTATTGATTTTTAGATGAAATATGTTGAGTGTCTTAACAAAACAAAAAAGCTGTGTGAAAATGATGAACTGTGAGTCTGCTGATCTCAGGGTATGGAAGAGGCTAACAGTAACTGTGGGAATTAGTTGTGGTGGCTCTTCTATCCAGCTGCTGGTTCTCACACAGCTTGTAGGAACACCTTCTCTGTCAAATGAGATTGAAATTGAGTGCTGCACAAGGCGTACTTTGGCAGAAGGAGCTGGTGGGCAGGAAAACAAATGTGTCCAATGTCTCTTGTGCTCACTCCTGTTCTCACACACATGCATGCACAAAAAAAGGCTGAAAAAAGTTAGCATATGCAAGTAAGGGAACTGCCTCGCATTGTTTCTCTAAGAGGAACTGTGAGATGTAATCTCTTAATGGTTCACCTCTACAGTTCACACAACTGCCTCATTAGTGTGACTTCTAGAATGCAGATTTAAATTTTTTTGTTTGTTTTAATATCTGATTCATATTGCAAAGTACCATTGATGCTGTTTTCTTGTTGAATTCCAAGTATTCAAGAGCCTATTTGCTGTTACATTTTTGCTTTCATGTACTGTAGATATCCTGTTCCTTAATAAGGTCCTTGTTTAGCTCACAGTCAGTGTTGTCTGTAGAGTGAGATTCTGAAATAAACAGATCCCATTGCCTTTCTGCAAGAGAGGGGGAATTCTCAAAAGGGGTATTTGTAGTTGCACTGGACACTATAAAATAAGGCATTACGGTTGCTTGAGGCAGTGTTTCTTATATTCAGTAGTCGGATTCCAAGTAAGTTTTTTTGGGTTTTTTTGTCTTTCTTACTCAAGTAAGTTTGTCCTAATGAACTTCCTGCCCAGTCATTCTGTTGCACAGAGGAGGAATTTTCCCACCAGACCATGTACTCTGAGTACAACTTTGACCACTTGCAAATGCAATTTTTGAATTTGTAAAGCTGCTGCATGTTTTTGTTCCAGTGTCTTGCAACTGCCCAGCTAGGGGATGTGGAGGAAAGTTTTTTCCCCAGGAAGTTGAGGTTAAACCACAGTGGCCAGAAGAAGAGATAGTGGCTTTGTTCAGGACTAACTCCATTCCTGGGGAAGAATTTTGCAAGTTAAATGTATTTTCTGGCCGTGAAACTCCTCATGTATACAGGACAGGGGCTGGGTCCTGCACAGGAGCATTCTCAGTCCTTCTTGAGAAGACCAGAAGGACCTGACCCCTGTCTGGTTCACGTGCAGTGCTCCTCTGGCTCTGATCCAGGCAGGAGCTGCTGTGTGCAAACCCTGCGTGCTGATGAGCCATTGTAGTAGATCTCTGAATAGATCTATGGACTTCACTGCGTGGGGTAGGTGAATGGGCATCTCTCTGTTGCTTTGTGGTTCTCCCTTTACATTTTTCTTATTTTTGGTTCAATTTTTAAATTTATTTTTTCTTTTCTTTTAACTGAAAGGGTTCTGCTTGGTACCCACCCAAAACAAGCACTTTATATTTCAGAAGTTTGCCTTCAAGAGCCTCTATCAGGCTGATATAATTCTTGGTATAGTCTTGTGCTTTGTAAACCCAGTATGTACTAATGGGGGAAAACTCACTTTGCATGTGATATCTGTCATGTAAATGCATAAATGAGTAGTCCATATTATGGAAGTATATGTTTATACAAAAGTAGCTGTGTTACTTTATAGAACTTTTATTATTATTTAACTTCCTCTTCAATTCAGTTTTGACCTACTATACCCTTTTAGTCATTACAATTATCATATCATGTAGTTGCAGCATTTTTAAGCAGCATCCAGCATTCATCTGGGGACAGGGAGAGTATCTGTGCTTGTGTTCCCACCATCTCTTATCAGTTGTGCCGCTATCCCTGATCTGCAGTTTGTAGATCAGCTATTTCGTAAGTGGAAGTTGAAACTGGTAGCCAAGGCTAGCCAAAGTTTAGGGAATTGGCTCTTGTGTCTATGAAAACCATTTGCAGTCACAGAAGGGAGAGATTAAAAGGTTCCAGGTATGTGTGAGCAGTTTATTCTTTGTGTAGGTGTTGCTGATTAATTCTGTAATCTGGGAATCTCAGGCTGGGTTTGAAGCCTGTATTCTGTGTACTATGTGTGGTCAGCCTTCCTAGGCAGCTGACATTTCAGTTTGCTGTACGTGTTTGAGCAAGGATGGATGAATGGAACATATGGATTTGATTTCTTTTTTTGGCGATAGGAAGTGGATTTTTGTGCATTAAATATAGTAACTTTCTTTTTTTAAATATCTGAGCGGAAGCTTCCCCACTCCCAGTGAGATTTTTTTTTTTTTTTAATAAGAATACATGTAACTTTCTTCACTCTCATTTTGTGCAGTGTAAGCTGGAAAGACTGCAGTGTTTAGTCTTGGTCTTGTACCAATAAATGACATAGTATCACATGAATGTTTTAAAAGATTAGGTGTTATTTTATAAGAGCAAACATAGAAAAAAAGACTGATTTAAGTCCTTCCACTGTAAATTCACTGATACTCAAAGTAAAGAGAGTGCATTATGTTATTGTTCTTACTCTGCTGAAAACTTATTTATTTTCCTTTTGTCTCTTCTACCTGAGTGGTAAGCCTAGAAAACTAATGTGTTATGAAGGGGAAAGGTTGGGTGAAATTGGTAATCCAAATTAAAGACAAATAATACTCTCAAGTTTATAGAGCCTGTGGGTGGGTGGACTTGGCAGATCTATCCATTGTGGTATGTTAGACTTGAAAGAGCATATGGAGATGATTATTTTCTGGCATTTTGTAGTAAAAGGTTTTGAAGAAGGAAGTTTTAAATTTTTTTAAATTTAATTTCTTTTTTTTTTTAGAAATGAGGTGAAAAATAGGAAGAAAAACATTTTTTGGCATTGAGTAGTAAAATAGTTTGTTGTAGTAGCGTATGAAAAAACAATTTTTTCAAAGGTAAGCTGCTAAAAGAGATTCTCCTACTGTTTTCCTATTGGCTGTCTTGTTTTCTGAAGACAGCCAAAGATCCTGTGCAGCTGGGACTAATACAGGATCCAGCTGTAACTTTTTTTTATTGTTGTTCAGATGTCCGGTGATGGTCAGATCTAAGTTATTGTGTGGAAATTCAGCAAAGGAAAAGGGCAGGGTGGGAAAAAAGTGACTCTCCGTAAAAGTATTCCAGTAAAAGCAACAGGAACTAGGAGTATCCATTTCAGGACTCTGCCATAAATCCCATCCTGAAATACTTAAACGCCTTCAGATTTTGCTGTAGACTTTAAGTCATCTAAGAGTTTTTGGTTAATTTTTTAAACAGAAATGAAGTTAGCTGGTTGGAATGGGAAGGTGCCTGTTCTTTCAAATTACTTTATGGAAGAAGATACTGTTTTTTCTTCATAATACAAGGTTTTAGTCTCTCTACTCTCTTTACAGTGTTGGTGCAGTGTGTAATGCTACAACGTGGAGTAGATCAAACAGGTTTGGTTTTACTCATTTCACTTATGCTGTGTTTTGCTAGTCTTTGTTTTACAGAACCTAAGGATGTAAGAAGGAGAGAAGCCTATTATTTTTTTATAGAATTTGGTTTACCTTTGGTGTATTTGGTGCTTCCAACTCTGTCTTTTAGGTATCTGCTTCCTCTCCAAATCTTCATTCCAAGCTTAACTTGCCGAGGGAGTCCATCAAATAGCCGCCTGAATTTCGAAGTTCTTTTACTGTTACTCCAAACCTTTAATTTTGAATGTCATTACTCAATCAGTTTGTAATTACACTAGTCTAATTTAAGAAGTTTAATAACAATAGTATACAAATTATAAATCCTGATTGACTGAAAGTGCTAGCTTCAAATACTGTGAGTGATATCCATCAATACTGACAGTGACATGAATTTTAAAACATAATTACTGTCTCAAACATAACCTGGATATTACATTTCTTTCCAGCCTTAATTGGTTGTTGATATTAATTTCTTTTGTTGGAGGAAAAAGAGGAAAAAAAAAAGGATGAAGATTTATGGTGGGTCTGTTGGCCATGGGATAGCCTGGCACTTTGCCCCTCAGTCCTAGAACAGCATAGCAGCAACAACTTATTTTCCTTCCTGAGCAAGTAGGAGCTGATCTCTGGCTTCAAAGTGGAAGCGAAATGCGGGCAAACACTGTGCTTTGAAGGCAAAACACTTCTAACACAAACCGACTGCAATGCAAAAACATCTGTGATGTCCTTTTACATATAATATTTTAAATGAATACCATGCAAATAATTTGCTTTACCTTTTTTTTTTTTTTACGTTTGCAAGAATTAAATAACCAGTACGACATTTTATCCTTGTTTAGTGAGAATGGTAGTCAGAGTTCTTTTCTCCCAATTTTTAAAGGCTGTGATCTTTATATGAATTGTGACGCGCCTAAAGGAATCTCTTTCAGTTAATTGTTTTCTTGAAGTGCAGGTCAACTTCCAGTGCATTTTGCAAAATTGGTTTTATGTAGACTCTGCTGATGTCAAAGACCATTAAAATACAGCAACTAGGATGAGAAACTTGGCTTACAGATTTGCTTTAGGATGTTTTGGCTGTGTTCATGACACATAAGGAAAATTAAGAAAATATTTGTGGCTTGAGAATAAAATCTGCCAGCTAAGTTGAAGAAAGCAGTATGATAATGTCTTGCATCTTGGAGAGAGAGAGAACACTGCACTGCAATTATTACTGTATTGTATTTTTCTCTGGAGCTCTTACGGACTTAGGAGATGATTTTCTAGTGTGATGGGAGAACATCAAAAGGTCCTTCTCACATGGGAGGAATAATAGTACAACAATTCTAGCGAAGTTTTGGCTTTTCACTACCTCATTTTACATTTTGAAGAAAGGGTTTCCTGCTGAACAAACACATGTTAGTCTGATAGCATTTTCCTGTATTTGAATTGTGAACAGTCAAATGACTCAAAAAAATTTATGTTGAAGTAGATACAGGGTTTTAGCATAGAATATGTGCATACAATAAATCTATTCAACTAATCAGTCTGCTTCCTTTTTCTCCCGCCCCCTTGCAGCTGGAAGTTCATCAGCTTCTGCTGCTATATCTAGCTTCCTCTCGAGACTTTCTGGGGTAGAGTTAACAGTGGTGGCAGGCATTAGTGAACAATGTTGTGATTATATTCTGTGGGTCTGTATAAGTTGTCATTTTCCATTGCTGCTATTTCTAATGGAAAATGTGTCATCTATTTAGTATGAGCATATTATGTGTGCCGTGCAAAGTTGCATGCTGCAGGGTTTAGTGAAAGCATGTACATCATCATTAAATCAGTGTAAAATATTTTTAGATTTCATTGGTGACCAATTTGGTGTTTAAAATGGAAAATTTATGATAAGGCTTTATTTTCATAAGATCTTAGCTAGGATAACACAGGATGGCTAGACTTTCATTGTTAGTTAGTTTGTAATTAATTATGCTTTGAGATTCTTTAGTGTACATTACGACATTGTTTTGAGGTACAGCTGTGGAAGAATTCAAAAAAAGAAAAATTAGATGCTTCCAGTTGTCTTATCAGTTGTGAACTTCATGATAAAATACTTGCAGTCAGATCTAATGGAATCCAACAGACTGACTAAAAACTTCTGTAACTGTTTTTTGTTGACCTATTTGCTCTAAAAAATCACAACGTAATCTTTCAGGACCAGCTTCTGGTCATTTGGAGATACTGGTTAAATATCTGCAGGGTCAGTTGGGTATGGCACTTGGGTGTCCTGGTCGAGCTTCAAGTACTTCCAGCAAAGTTTCAAGGTCCACTTTATTAGGACATTTAAAAGATGGTAGAACAGATGCTGTGATTGAAGAATCTTTCAGAAGTAGTTTCTGTATGATTTTCAAGTGGACTGCAGACTGCTGCCTGTGTAGATGTACATCAGGATTGTTGGGGACAAAGGTCTAGGCTTATTAGTGCCACTGCTTCTGTTACCAACCACTTCTCCGAGTGTTCAAGAAATCCTTAAAACAATGAAGAGTTTACCTGTGAAGGGTATTCTCCAGGTGTTTTTCCTTGCTGCTACATTGTCCATGTCTGTGATACGCAGAAGAATTTCTGAACTGCACAAATAAGTTTTCCCACTGTTCAGTATGTGAGCTGTGTCGGTAGAGCTGCAGACACTGTTGCTACAGACTGCTTAACAGAAGTTACAGCTTGGCATTTCTGGTTGCCCTAAGGCAAATTTAGGATAATTGCAAGTATGTTAATATGAGTCAGATTTTTTCAGTCTAACACAAAGTTTGTCTTTGTATAATGAAAGCTTGTGCCAGGTAGAGCAGTGCTCTGAAGGCACTACCTCTTTGGAAAGGTGCTTGGCAGAGGCTACATCTGACCACACTGTCAATGGAACTGGTATGTGCAGGTGAAAAAATCAGGATTTGCTGTAGGTTTTATTCATTTAGAAAGTGATATCTTTTATTGTTACCTTTTGTGCCATGTTGAGGGATAGCAGAACTAAAACATACAGTCCTACTCAATTATTTTCCAGTCAACAAAAATGTTTCCTGTTTGAGCCTGACAGGATGAAGTGGAAATCTAAGAAAGAACGTTTATTAATAAGAGCTGGTGGACTTAAAAATGAGATTGAGGGTTGAATCCCAGTTAGTTGCTTACATTTTCAGGGAAAATGCTGGAGCTCAGAGACATTGAGAGTAATAAAACAAAATTGCCTAGATCTTTGAAGTTGTATGGATAGGATTTTTTTTCTTGTTAAGTACTTAGCTGAGAAAAATGACTAAGTTACTTGAAAATAAAGTACAAAAGATTATGTGTTCAGATTATTTTTCACTGATCTCTGGAAGGAATGCAGTGCTTTTGCCAGTAAGGGGCAGAGAAAACAGCTTAGAAAGGGCAATGTAACATTTCAGCAGATTTAGTTGAAACAGTTGGGGAAAGTTTAAATAGGAAGAATGTATTTATTCAAATGAGTTTCTGATCAGAATGCCAGGAGGTCTGCCTGGAGTATGAAAAATCTTTCTCTTTGTAGCATATAACTTATGTCTGCACTTAGAAGAATTTCAGCAGATGTTGAATGTGCTTTATTTTGGAAGTATGGTGAGGCAGATTTGGTATGACTGCTGATGGTCTTTTGCCAAGCAAAGAATGAGAGACCCAGGGGTCTGACCCTATGGTAAGTGGATCCATCCAGCAGTCTTGTTATCGGCGGACCAGATAAAAAGCTCCTTTATATCTGAATTAGTGACCTGTCAGGCTAATTGTTTCATGGTGTGATGGCAGCCAACAACTCACAAAAGCTGAGTATACTCTATCCTGAGGAATCTGAAAACGCTTTGCAGTCTTAAACTAAGCTTTGCTATTCCTTCACCAACAAATCTATGAGTAAATTCCTGACTCTCCGTGCCCTCTCAGACTTCAGGCAATGGGACCAATGGGCCTGTTGGTGTAATAGTAAGAGCTGGAGCAATTCAAGCCTAAGACGGCCAAGCAGCAGGATACTGTATTAGCTGTAGTGCATCTCTCTCCAAGTACTGCAGCTCAGTGATCTCCATAGCAGGTACCAGGGTTACTTTCTTTGGAGGAGACTGCAGGAATTTCAAAGGCTTATGCAACATCAGACATCATATTGTGCACAGAGTGGTGCATCCTGGAATCTGTCTCGTTTTGGGTGAATGTGAATGCTGCTCGAGCAGTTACTTGATAGATGAGCAGTCCTGTGTGGCACTCTGTAGCTGCCTTTGGAGACATTCCTCAGGGAAGGAAGATTGCTTTCAAATCCAGCAGTTGCTCCACCTCCTTCAGTGTGATGCTGATCTTGGAAAATGAATAAATAGAAAGCTTCTGCAATACTCTTCTGAAATCTAACTCCAGAGCTGTGTCAGGCAGGGATGGGGGAAGGGGAAAAATGAACTTTGCCTTGCTCTTTCTGAAAATTGGATTGTGTGCTTTAGAAACAGCCGGCAATCCTAAGTAACGGCTAATGCTCCTCACTAATGAGTGCAGTGCTGTGAGCAGATCCCTTACTGCCAAGAGTAGATGTTACTGGAAATTTGTGACAGAAAGCCTGTCTGAGCCCCAACTGTTTTGCTGGGAACGCGGTAGGTCTGATGAGCTGTGCCTGAATATTGAGCAGGATTTGGGGGTATTGCTGGCTGCTGACCACAGGGTCTGGGCTCCAGGACCCCCCTGCAGCTGCTCAGCGACATTCCTGTCAATTTTCCGTGCTGCTGACTCGAAATGGATCTGACAGGAATGTCTGCTACTACTCTGGTGTGTTTGCTTTTCAAGTCTATTTTCCAAGGTCTATCCTAGGAAAAAATGTAGGTGCCTGCCAGCCAACCATTTCCTCTTCCCAGTAACTCTGGGTGACTGGGGAAACACAGCCCTTCTGTAAGGGTAAAGCTGAAACACATTGCTGCAGTCTTAAGTCTTTTTTCCTTCTCATACCATTTCAAAAGCTGAAGGAATCGGTGGTTTTTGTTTGCCTCTTCCTCACGCAAGGTGTGATGAAATGATCTCTGCTTTCAGGAGGAGTTGTTCCATTCTTGGTCCGAGGTGCTTGGATCCTGGAGCTGAAAGAAGTCTAGATTGGCAGCAGGACATGTGTGGTTAGTCCACTTGTTGTGTACCAGTGGGAGATGGAGTGTCCCTGCTTTCCTTTTCATCCATACATACTCCTTGGGATGGCTGGGAGAGAGAGTCCTGTCCTGACTGACAGGGAGAAGCAGTTGACAGAGGGGTATTTGCTCTCCTGCCAGTAGTTTAAGCTTTGCCTCACACTCTACAGAGTTGCTGGGAGCCATCCCAAACGCGCTGAAGGGAACACAGAACCGAATCCCGGGCAGTGGCTGCAGTACTTCAGGCAATCCGGCTTCCTGGTCTGTATGGGCTCCCACTTACTTGTTCCACCTGTTTTCCATCAGCAGTCTGAGCAGGTCACTCTCCTGTGCTGGTCATCCGAAGAGTTGTTTAAAGCTGAAGTGTCTTTTAATTCCTGTCAGTGTTGCCTGTATGCTTGGCTCGATCAGCAGTGAGCTGTGCTGTCACAGAAATTACTCCTCGGACCATCCAGTCCCTTTCCATCCAATTCTTTGTGTTATTCTGTCTGGTAATACGCTACAGTTATATTGGGCAAAATCATAAATGCCCCAAGTTAAAAGGTACATCCTGCTTCTATTGTGTGGCTTAAAAGATCTTACTTGTGGAAAGCTATTGCATCTACACACTTTAATTTCAGAATTTTCTCTTTTTGCTGCAGGCAAGAAAATCCACTGCTCTTTTGCTGCCCTTTCTTTGCTCTGTTGTGAATGAAGGGTTTCAGTTAAAGACGTGATATCTGTAATGTGCCACTTAGCTGTGCTGTGCATAGTTGGCATGGTGATCTGTTCCTTTCACCTCCTAGATGGTGTTGAGGGGGAGCCCTGATTTCCTTCCCAAGACTCCCACTTGAAAAGTGGCTGTTGTTCTGCATTGCAAGTGGATACATAATGTGCTATCAGCTGTTATCCGTGGTCTCCCCTGGTGTTATTGCAGGATCATTCTCTTGCTCAGGGGGTGCTAAAATTTTTTGTGACCGGGATCTTGCCATGAAAGTGTACAAAAGAAATTCAGAATTTGCAGACTTTCACTCTGTAAAGACTAAATTTATGTTAATGCATACTATAATATAATGTACTCTAAGCAAAGGCTTTCAAATGCAAGCATCAGAGAAAATTTGATTTCAGCTATGGCACTACATAAGTTCCCCATTTGTTTCTCCAGTTTTGCACATACAAGTGCTCCACAGAGAGAATATTATCATTGAGCTTTCCCAAAATTATTTATCTGTGAGACTGCCTTGCAGCATACATAATGAGGAGGGGAAAAAATAATTTGTTTCTGTTTGACAGTATTTTGTTGGTTTGATGCAGTGTAAAGAAAAGGCTTGAGGCCACTTTCTTTTGGAAGAGTGATATCTGTATTTATAGTGGTGGTATTACTGCACAAAGCTGATTCTGATCACCCTTCCTCGTTATTCTCTGTGCAGAAAAGAAATCAGATGCAATCGTTTTCTTAAAAAGCTGAAAGCAGAGTAAGAAAATGTTAAGGCAATATAAATGCCCCACTATCCCTAAGCCAGCAGGACAATACCAGACTGTGCATTTTTACTTACAGTGCTTGGCACTGGACAGCATTGCATTTGTCCCACATTACTTCGATGTTACTGTTTTCCGTGCTGGAAGAGGACTGTGGTGTTAGAACCTGATAGTGTGACAGTGTGTAGCTGTAGCACTGAAATCAGAATGGTGATTCACCAGAATTCCTGAATAGTAATTGGTAACTGATGCTGATGAAGGCACTTGTTATACTGGATAGTATTTCCTGTATCTGTGCTAATCTGTTCATAGCCCTCTCTGAAACACATACCACTACAGTGTGGCCAACATCTCCCTTTTAAATTTCCACATTAGCTGGCATAAAATTTTTCTGCTCTTCTTAAATATGCATGGATATGCATATTTTAATACTTCATATTATTAATGCAAGTATTAATGTATTTGGGTAGGAGACTTAGAATGTTAAGTTAAACTCAGCTTTCTTTTCATATTCAGTAATTTGTATTTACATATTTTAGAAAGAAAAGTTGGCCTAGAAGCATCTTCTGATCTTGAAGCAAGAGTAGAGTGACTTCAAAAGAAAAATGCTTCTGAAAGGAAATCCATGCTTATCTATTATTAATATCAGGTTGAACTACTTTTAGTATTTAGAGAATACAGCCTGTAAGGGTGGGGTTTTGGGGCTGAGCTAAGCTGGTTTTAGGGCTGGCTGACCTCAAGGGGGTTGCTGTCCCCTGTGCCTTTGTGCTGCCAGGGATTTCTGCTGTTGTCTTGGGCAATTCTGTGGTCCCTTGGTGCATTTGCCCTGCTAAACTGGGGAAAAAAACCAACCCCAGAAAAAACAGGGTCCGGGCAACAAGTGGCAAAGCAATGCAGGACCATAAAGGAGCAGGTACCAACTCACTACCTGTGAAATCTTCCTCAGACCTTTATTCTTTCTCCCCAAGTGATGCTCCTGTGTTTGATTGAAAGTGGCTCTTCTATTTAGTTGTTGCAAAACACTTGGTTTCCTAATGGAAATACATAAAAACGTTGAAACAAGACACACTATAGAATTAAAGTTGGTGAGTATAATGTAAACATTACCTTCGGTACTGCCTGCTCATGAAAACGAGAGCATGGACAGTAAAAAAGAAATACGCATTAACTAAAACACACTCTGCTTTCTAATGGCCAGTGGCTGTGTCAGAGGCCTCATTAGGGGCTAAAAATCAAGGGAGGTGCCTGTCCGGTTTCTGTGGGTATATCTGTATGGGAAGGTGAAGATCTGGAAGCTGCTGTGGAGCACCTCTTTGTGCTTTGGTGCCGCTAAGAAGGGCAGCCCACCGCTCGCAGGCAGGATTAGCAGCTCATGCGAGAGCTCTGGGAAGCCTTTACGCTCGCTGCTCCCCGCGCAGCTGTCGGTGCTCGTGTTCTCCGCACACGCGCTTTGTGCAGGCACATCTGCTGCTGCTGCTGCTGCTGACCCCTCTTCCTTCTGCGCCCCACACACAGAGACCATGCAGGTGCCGTGGCAGGGCATGCCAGTTGTGACATCTGAAATCAGATGGTTTTTGGAAAGCAGGTAAAATTTTCCTTCCCTCCAAATCAGTGTTACCTGGACCCTGATTTTGCACGATTATTTTGCAACTGCCTACTTTCTGCTTGACTAGAGATGCCAACACATTAACAAATTATGTAGGGCTATTTCTGACCAGAACAAAAACATAATCTTGCATTATTTGAAGCAATCCTTATGGATGATAAGAAATACTGTTTGTTTTTTACAAGAGATGATTTCACGCTTGATGGTGACCCTGTTGGACCTTTTCTATATAGAATAAAAAATATATTTCATATTTCCAATTTTTTATGCTTTTGTCTGTTTTTAAAAAAACCCTACACAAATGTGTATCACTGATGTAATAAACCTCCTTTGCAGTGGAAGTAAAAGGAAAAAAGTCGTGAAGGTGTAGCAGGTCAGAGGGAAACTATTTCCTCTAAATTCCTGAAAATGTATTTTTATATGGCAATAGTATGAATATTTTTAGGGTTTCCCCCCTCCTATTATTAGAAGCACGAAATGATAATATCTTAACTCTTAACTTGCCTGCAAAGTATGTCCTTATCCTAGAGAAGAAAAATGTTTTCAGGAGCATCTTGTAACGGTGTGATTTCCAGCAGCTAAACAGTGAGAATGATGGATGTGCGTTGGAGGTTCTCTTCTGGCTTTGGCCACTAATGTGATTTCTGGCCACAGAGTCCCTTGTGATTGAAAACTCAAAATAACTCTGCAAGCCATGGATTCTGTCCTAGATTCCTCATACCACCAACTGGTGATTTTTTT
>VXAZ01009370.1:2473534-2521150 GCA_013399875.1 Gymnorhina tibicen | reverse complement strand
CTACCACCAAATGGTTTTTTTTTTTTTTTTTTTTTTTTTTTTGTGTGTGAAAGGATATTGTGTACAGGATTATTTCCCCTCTTAATGCAAATGTCATTGCTCCTATGCTGGAACGTGCTCAGCAGTGACTAAAAAGCAGATTCACATAGTAAGGTAGTTAAGGAAGCAGCTAAATGCAGCTGGTTTTACTGATGGAATTGAATGTAGATACAGTTTGTTTCTGCACTGTGAAGTGAATCCATTCAGAAGGATGTCCTCCTACGAAAACTTCTATGGAATTTTTAATAGCCACAAGTAGTTGGAGCACTGTTTACACATCTTGTCTGAAAGCTGGAAAATGTTCCTGTAATCAAGTTTTTTAAAAAGGGAGCATATAGGGGGGAAAGGAAGAGAGAACAGCCTGAGAATATCCGTTGAGGCAAATGTCCTGACACAATCAGATTTGTTCTCAGAGATGAATGTATATTATTTTAAAGGCCAGAAGAAACATGTCTACCCATTTTGTGTATGGGTGAGGAAAGGTTTGTTTAGTTTTGAGCCTTGCATTGTGTAAATATCTTTACACTTGCAAGATGTTTCAACTGTAGCAAAATTAAATTCCATCTAATTGTTCTTTGCTTGGAATGCAAATACTGAAGACCACTAATTTGAGACTGACACAGAAGAAGGAAAATGTTTATCTTTATGAAACCAAGAAGTTAGCTGAGCAATGAGAGTCAGGGTGTTGTATTGCTCTGTGGGTGGGGTTACAGAATTAGTGATTTGTCTGTGTTAGATGTTGTTAGATGATTGTTTTCTGCTGGTCGTGGGTATTTTACTGTGTCCTCTTGAGAGACTGAACTGTGAAGTCAGTTGAAGGGGTCCAGTGAGATTGCTTTAGACTCTGGCTGGTGACTGGCAATTGAAAGGCTAGTAAGTGAAGTTAAACACAGGGGGTTTGCTTCTTACGATACCACTGGAGAGCTGGAAAAGATTCAAATTTTGCTACTGAAAAAGATGAAGGTATCATGGTTATGGGCTTGGAAAGTACTAGATTTCTGTTTCCTATTATGGGATTTGCTCCTATTTTCACTAACCTGTGGGAACTTTCTTTGCAAGCTGATCTGTTGCAGTTCTTTCTCAGTCTCTAAAAGCTTTTGGGTTTTTTGGTACTTGTTAGCTCAAAAATGCTTCATATGGAGAGTTGTGGGATCATGCTGCTCTTCGGATGTTGTGCTTGGGCTGTCCATAGTGGACAATTATTTAACCAAGTGACATCACAACTGATGCACAGTACACTGATTTCTGTGGTGAGATGCAGTTTGTTTGTTTTCCCTAACCACAGTATAGTAAACAGAGCTGTATTAAAAGTGTGTTCCAGTAAGTGTTGGTTTACAGGATGTTCATTTAAGTACATTTAGTTCAGTTACAGGAATTGAACTCTATAGGCCAGGTTGGAATATATTAAATATTTTTCTATTTTTTCTGTTGGTAGTAGTAGTATTGCAACATATATGGTGTTGTGTGTTTGTTTCTTTCTGTTTGGCCAAGAATATAATTTGTATTTTCAACAACTTTGCTCCTCATAAATAAAGTATCAGCAGTATATTGACTTTCTATTTATTAGTACCTGAAGCTCTGAAGTTCTAGAAAAAGGAAATGCTCTCCCTGTAAGCTAAAAGGTTTTCACAGAAATGACTTACATTAGAACATTGTCTTTAAATAAAGATTAGACGATAGCATGAATACATGCTGCAGCTGTAGCTTGTTCACTGTACTGAAATGCTTTTGTTCTTTTTTAGTATTTAAATGTTCATGCTAACTCCTCCCATCCTGTCTACTTTGTGTTTAGATTGGTGAAAGACAAAAACCTCAGAAGTGACTCAGAGAGGACAGCTAGAAAATTTGTTTTCCAGAACAAATACATGGCATGTGCTCCATGAGTTGTTCTTTGTGGAGGATTACGTGAACACAAGGGTGAAAAAGAAGTGCTCTTGCTGCTGGAGGCCAAAGGGTGGCCTTGGGAGGGGCCTTGCCAGAGCAGACCATCTCTTACCGTGTACCTGCAATCTTTGCTTAGGACTGTAAAGACGTTTTAATCCACCATTGTGTGTTGCCCTCCTGTGTTAATATTTCAAAAGCCTTAATTGAAATGCAGAAATAGCCTTTGTTTTAAGACAGGGGGTTGAAACAGCAGGCACGGACATAAAGTCATGCGGCCTCCTGGAGCAGACACCTCCCAGGCTGTAACACCACGTGAAGCCTCTTCAGAAACTTCCTTTTGGTGCTTTCATTTTCCCACTGGTGTGGTTTCTACAGCATAAACAGCAGCACTGGAGAAGGGAGGCAGTGATGGACAACCAGTAGAAGGATGATGATAAGGCAGACATCTTCAGTATCCCCCAGAGGCCAGTTCGTGTGACTACAGGACAGTGCTCTTGGGAGTGATCCTGGCGAGTCAATCATCCCTTCTCTGGGCTGGTAGCGTGAGGGGAAGGAAAATATTGTCTATACCAAGAGTGTCGAGCTGTTGAGCAGTACTGTAACTCCCACTCAGTTATATCCTGAGTCTTCTATTCTTGTCAAAAGATACTGAAATACTTTGGCTCTGATATTTAAATACCTTTCTTTAAAGATGTTGCATTAATGTCCAGTTTTATCTAAGTGCTCTCCAAGTGCAGAATCTTCTTTTCCAGCAGACTGCTTGTCTTGTATCTGGCAGATAAATACTTGGTGTTATTTGCTAATGCAAAATGTAGTCTGACTCCATTTAGCTTTTTTCCTTTCTGTCTAACAGCATCATTAATTATACCGTGAGGCTTGTCTGTACTGTGGCTGTGATCAGAGGAGAGGAGAACACAGCAGACAGTATTTGGGTGCTGTAGGAAAACACTGAGGTGTTTGATTTCTCTTTTTTTGTGTGTTGCTTGTGCATAGAAAACTGTTACAATTCGTGTTGATTCCAAGAAAGCAATTTCACTTGTTCCGGATATTCCAAACCTGTCCCAAGGAACCTTCACTGCACAGTGGAGTAAGGGAGAAGACACTGCAGTACCGCTCACTGGTGTGCAGGTTTGGGCAGAGCTTGTGCTAGTGGCTGATCCAGAGGTTTTGTAACTCAGCTTGAAGGAAAAGCAACACCGTCTATGAATTCTGAATATTTAATGCCTAAAGATGATTTTCTGTTTGAGGTTTGATTAGTATTTCCAGTCGCCAGCAAAGGTGAGAGTTACCAAAATGTCTTGCTGCAGCAAAGAGTTAAAAACTTAGCATCTCATACTAATACTGCTACTGTAAAAGTGCAGTGTAATTTCATCTACAATACTGCAGAAATGCTTTAAGGCTATCAGAATGTGCTTCCTAGCTAAGAGAGTGAAAATATATATGTATGGTTTGCCTTTTTTATAATCAACACTGGGTAGCTGTATTAATTTTTTTTTTGTCAGTTACCAAGTTGGAATATTTGTGGTGTGTGTATGTACATAGTGTGTGTATAGTCATTAATTTTCTTTGGTTTAGGATCTCAGAGTAAGCATGTAAGACAAAGATGTGATGTAGGCACGTGTGTTTATAAGGTTTGATGTGAAAAGAATCCTAGCACTATTTGCATGCAAGAAAGTTTTAGGAGTGGGTGGCTTTCTGATGAGATGAAGAGAATAAGCAGGTAGACATACTGAAGTCTGGTATTTGTTCAACAGAAGACTGTCATTTCCTAAACTGAAGGTAATTTAATCATGTTTGTATCTGGAGTAGTTAAATGAAATCATTTGCCATAATTACTTCATGTCTAACAAGGTCTGTCGCCATTTGGATTTTGTTATGATTTGGATCCTGAAAGGAAAGGAGCTTAACCACTGGATGTTGAAATAATCAATATATTTCATTACTAGGATTCGAACAGAAGCTCTGTTCCAAATGTCTGTTTAAAACTCTCCTCTTAAGCTGAACTTTTTTTTGGAATCCTGTTGCTACAGTCTATTATATGTGTGTAGGACATAAAGCAGTGGCCTTGGCCATCCCAAATGACTACATTTGTTGTGTGTTGCTCTTACATACCTTATTAATTATTTTTGTTGTTCCATTTTACTGAGCTGGAAGGAAAAGCTGTTCTGTAATTAAGGAGCTATTTCCAAGAAAGTGGGGAGCATTAGAGCTGTTATTATAGGATCATTGCACAGGAGGTGAATATTTGTGGTTGGTTTCTAGTGCTGTACAAATGAGCAGAAGTAATCTCTGTCCAAAGAAGCTTCTTGCTGGGGAGCATCTGATTGTTCAAGAAGAGCAAAGGTTTTGTTCACATAATTTTTGGTGTTTGCTGGTTGTCAGACAGAGAGACAGGGTAAGGGTAGGGTGAGTGACACACACACTCTTGCATCTTCAGCAGCAACTGATTTTTATCAGCAGGGTCGTATATTTGATTTAGCATGGCCAAGAAGAGACCTAAAATTGACTTAAACACTACAGGCTCACCTAAATGATGTTGTGCAAAGCCCATGTTTGTGTTAGAGAACTGATTCTGCTGCTGTATTGGGGTGTCCTGCTGCAGGGAGGTATTTTATTTACGGGTGTTTGTTGGGTTGTACCTGCCTGCATCTCTCTCTCCAAAGCAACCAAATGAAGGGGCACTGCTGGGATAAGTGATGTCTGAGGTCAGCACCAGGATACACATCACTGGCTATTCTTTGGCTTTTTTCTCTGGAAGGTAGTCATATCTTCTGAATCATAATTAATTTACATGAAGAATTTTAGTATGTTACTGATACAATAGGAATTATACCAGACTTGAGTTTAGCAATGAAACTGTAGAGCCAAATCTTGCCACACTGTGTGATAACAAGATTCCTTTCATAGTCTGTTTTTCTTTTGAAAGATAGGTTCTGTCCATAGTCATTCATTCAATTACCTTACTTAGGATTTTTATAAAACAGATTACAAATATATGAGATTTAGGTTTCATTTGTGTTGTTAGTTTTGGTTTGGTTTGGGTTTTTTTTCTGAAAATGATGTAGAAGAAATGTCCTGATGTTTCATGTAAGCTTCTTTTTCCTAATCAGTTTATTAAGTTTTCTGTGATGATGAGGTATATTTGCAAATGGTAAAAAATTTTATGTTTTGCTCTATTCCAGTGCCTGATGACCTCTCCATGGAAGAAAGAGAAGAGCTTTTAAATATTCGTCGCAGGAAAAAAGAACTGATTGATGATATTGAGGTAATTGATTTACTGTAAAGATCCTTAGAAAACTGCTTCAGTAAATTAAGTTACGGTAAGCTGCAGACCTAGATCTGAATTTCAGGTAATGGTTTTAAAAGCATATAAATGACTTAAGCTAAATACTCCTAATTATGAACAGGATTTATGCATCATATGTGTGCTTTTAAAAATATTAACTTCTGAATTTATGTAATGCAATATGTGCAGATGTCCACATTTGATTTGTGTAATCAAAAACTCATTAAACAGCAGATTTTCACCCAGGGTAGGAGCAAATAAGAAATGTGGGTAAAGAAATCTTTTTAATTGATAATGGAAGCTTGGTCTTGGTGCTCTGACACGAGCACACGGTGGGAGGGCAGGTTCATGTTTAACAGTCATTCGGTTGTGGTAAAATCTTTAAACACCTAAGGAAGCCCTAAGATTGTTCACTTTTCTTCAGGTAAATAACAAATGTTAGAAAAGAAAACCTAATTATCATATTATTATGTGATAGATGATTTCAAAAGGTGTTCTAGTGTAGGTTAATGTGTTGTCCTTCCCTCTTTTGACAGAGATTAAAATTTGAAATTGCTGAGGTTATGACTGAAATTGATAATCTGACTAGTGTAGAAGAAAGGTAAGTAATGCCAACATATGGACATGATTCAGTAAGACCTTGCTCTTCCAGGAACAGCAAGAAAAAAAATACCCTTCCCATGCTAAACAAACAATGGATCCACCTTTATTTAGTCTGTTATAAAGTCTCTAAAGCCTGACTTTATCCCATGCAGGCGTGTCGTTTGTTTGGATAGAGAATACCTTGGATAGTGTGTAATATTTTACTGTCCAGTTGATAAGGATGTGGGTCTCTGAAGCTGCAATCGCTTAAAGGAGTTGAAAATAGTATCATAATTTTCTCCATTATAAAAAGTGAATGTCTTGGTTTTGTAATAGAACATACAAAGTAGCCAAAATGCAAATTAGAGGCTCATCCAGAAGTTGTTGTTTTTGTAAAACAGCAACTGGTAAGTGCTTGTTGTTTCTTCTTTGTCTCCATATGTAGCAAAACTACACAAAGAAATAAGCAAATAGCCATGGGAAGGAAGAAATTCAACATGGACCCTAAGAAGGTAGAGAACTTTTTTTCTACTTGTCAGGAATTGAGTTTCTGCTTGTGGTACGATCTGTGACAAATACTTCCATGTTTTTCTTAAGAAACATTTCTGATAATGTAAGTTCACAGGCCTTGCTTGCATGTCCTGTAACACACGGAGCAGAGGGTTAGATTGGAAGCAGTGATCAGGTCATGTGCCAGTTGTGTGCTTCTTCCACTTAAGCAAACCTTTGATAATGGAGGTTACTTATCAGCAATCAAATATGCCAGGTATTGATTGACCTGGCTTGCTTTGTACCTGGTCGAGGTGTTCTATGTGGATATGTCAAATGTAAGTTAAAAAAATGTTTGATGTGTGGTTATTAGTGAGGCCATATTTTTTATTCTTCAATGCTCTCCTATTTTTATCTTTCAAAAAACCTTTACCAAGTTTTTTTAATTTGCTGTCATGCAGAGTTGTATTTTTGGATATCTAAAGCCTGTTTGTGGAAAAGGCACGTGTGAACATCTGTACATTTGTGTATATATATACATACAGATGTGTACCCATCTGACTTGTGCAATTTTGGTTACCAGTTTCAAGAAATCTGGTCTGCATTTAGCCAAGAAGTAATGCAGTTCTTCTTTCTGGAGTGCCTCTCTGTTTCTTAAATATTTGCTAATTTTCTGGAAAATTCGGGGACCTGCACATTCTCTTACAGACCTCCCCTGCAATAAAAGAGCTTCTTTGACATATTTGACCTTTAGCCTTTGCTTTTCATTTTTCATCTTCCTTGCTTTGTTTTACTGTCTTCTATTGTTTGTAACTGAGATTCCATTTTGAAATTGTGAAGAGTATTATTTAAGGTCTTTTTGGAAATCATTTAGCATTTGTTTTTCTGTGTTCTTGACGTGTTTTCTTTCCAATTGTACTGAATTCATTACATTTTGGTGGCTTTTCTGAAATGTTCCAAGTACAGTGATGGCTTCTGTTCTTCAGACTGTTTTCAGTTTGCCAGAAATTCTCAAGTACAAGAACCCTTTCTAAGCTTCTGGCCATGTCTTTGATTTTTATTTTCTGTTTTGGTGACTGCCTAACTTCTGTTCTGTTGAGGGCAGAACCCCCAAATATCCTGGTAGTTTCCTGCTGTCCTCCAGCTCTTTCAAGTCCTAGAAGTTTGTGGCAAAGTCACAGGATGATGTCAGATGCTTTCATTCCAGCATTAACTACTTTTTGTTACGGTTCTTGCTGGATGAAATTGTTTCTATAAATAGATGCTATGGCCACATTGCTACTGTAACATAATTTAAATGTGGTAAACAGACTTAGAGTAGTAATTTCTTAATAGTGCCTGTGATCAGTGGTGGCTGCAGTAGCTGTCTGCTCTAAAGCTGGGTCATGGTGTTGTTTGCAGCTGCGACGTTAAGTTACAGACAGCTCAAGGATTTGTCCTTCTGGTGCTGGGAAAAGCTACCTTGGGTTCATTGGGAAAAGGTTTTTTTTTTCATTCATAAACAGGAGGGAAGATGGTCTCTGGATTTAGGAATGCCAAAGAACTGGGGTAATAATACTTGGGTTGAATCTACCAAGTTTCCTCCTTTAAAACCAGGTAACGGAGGTCTCGTGTTTTCATATTAGCAGGAACACAGTGAGGTAATTTTATTTAGTCACTGCTGTTTGAAGATCTGTACACATTCTAGTGTGTGTAGAGCAATTCTGCTTTGCTCCCTCTGAAAATAGGTGTGTTTTATGTACTTCCATGGTGTCATACCAGGTACCTGGGGGTTTGGATGTGGTGAGCTCGTGTGAGCTGTAATGGTAAAGTTTGTAAAACACTTCAAGAACCCCTGTGCACAAAGTAGTGCTTGAAATCTGCAGTGCAGAAGTTGGTACTGCCTGTGTTGGGCCCAGGAAATGAGTTCCCTGTGGCAAAGGCAGGGCTGAAATAACTGCAAGATTTGTAATTGAGCTACTGTTAAAGCAATGAAATTCAAAGCAGATTTTGCTGCAGTGATGTAAAAAAAATCCATGCAGTATTTGTAGTGAGTATTGAATATGTCTATAGCCATGAGTTTTGTGTGGGGAAGTTAAACTAGTACAGCTGTCATCTGTCTCCTGTCAGTCTACAGAAAGAAAATTTGCATCAAGACAAAAGATAGCGTAGGAGGTGATGGGGGTTTGCTTGGCCTATTTTGCCATTTATTCCAGACGCTGAAGTTGTTGTCCCAGACAAATTCCTTTTCCTGCCTGTTTGACTTCTGGTTCTTTAATATTTTAGGAATAATTAAAAAAAAAAATAGAGGAAAAGGAAAGTTAAATTGATTTTTGCAGTATGGTGAAGTGTCTGCTTCTGTGCACAGAAATTTGTTTTCCATACTTGTAGTCATGTCCATTCTCAGTAACTTGCACAACTTCAAAAAACCTATTCAGATCAGTCTGTTTATACTAAGCATGAATAATATAGTTCAGGTGGTGTTGAACAAAGGACTCTGCTGTTTCTGATATCAGAGGAAAGATTCTCTTTTGATTGTCAGAGATGAGAGGTTTTTGGATAACTTGGGATGGGAAAAAGGGCTACGTTTTGTAGTCAAATTTTGTACAAATAAGCTCTGAAGGGATCAGTTTTGAGGAAGGCTCAGCAATTTCTGGTTCAAGATATAATGGATATATTCTTTGTAAAGAAATCATGTCTGTTGTGAAATGACTTATCAAAATATTAAGTTGTCAGAGTACCAACCTGGCATTGAAAGTTTTCAGATGATGATAAAATTGTTTTGAGATAATTCATTCCAGACTTTCTAAAGAAAGCTTCAAGCTTTATAACACCACAGTTCACTTTCTTTGTTAAATTAGTTCAAAAAACTGACTTTTTTTCTCAGACAGGTAACCATTTCATTATTAAAAACTAGAATTAACCAAACACAAGGATAATAACTTTTTTGAATGTTACTATATGGCCATCTATGCTATATATTAAAAAAAAAAGGCGATTTTTTTCAGTCATAATGAAATAAATAATACTTTACTTGCAGAAATTGAAAAACTAATATCTCTGAAATTCTGAAATATTCTAGTGGAGCGTATTAGTAATAATTTATTAACCTCTTTTGTACCTATTTGGAATCCAAGACATTAAGGTTACTTAGAGTTTCCATTTCTACTTTTCACCAGCATGTTGTTACAGTTTGAAGAAATCAGCAGGAATAGCAGCATCTGTGTTGGGGTCTGTGGGCTGTGAAGAGGATGGTTATCTCTGCGTGGCCTGCTCGGTGTCAGAACAGCATCCCTTCCATCCTTCCCATCATCTCTGTATAACTCTTAGTCTCCTTTCTTTGCCGCTTTGCAGAGAGGTCTCTGGGCTTCCCTAGAGTGTGCCAGGTGTAGGGCAGTAATTTATGGAGCAATAGGAGTCCTGGGGCTTGATCAAGTTCCCTCTGAGGGACAGGGTAAGACTCTCCACCTGCCTTTGGTAGCAGCCTGACTGAGCAGCCCTTTGTGACTAGTGTAGCTGCAGTCCTTTGTGAATAGTTTAGTTCCAGCACAACCAGAATTCACTGATAATCCCAGTGTCAGCATAAACTCTTTTAAACCGGTTTCAGTATCTTCAGCTGTGACTTCCTACTGCAAGTAGTGGCTTGATGTATTGGGTTGCAGTTTGTAGATTATACCAGATGCTTTATTTTGTGTCATGGTGGTAATTAAGTTGTTTCTACGTACCTCTTCATTATATGATTTTGCAGATTACAGCTCTGCAGACATTTATGCAATGTTGGGAACAGGCCAGCTCACACATTAGCCCCAAAGAGCAACGTGCAATCTTTATTCAATTAATATTTGATCTCTCCGTGGTTGAGGGATTCAAACTGCCACCTAGTACTTCTAGCCTTAAAAATGTGTTTCATTTTCATCTTAAAACCGGTACTAAATATTGCTCATCTAACAGAAAAACATTTGTTTACCATTTTATTAAAAGAAATAAAAATCTGTAGGTTAATGTAGTTCTTAATGTGCTATGTATATGTCTGTGTCAGTATATTAATACCAAATGCTGCGAGTGATATTTACATAAATACTTGTGGAAGAAGACATAACATTCCTTGTCTTCTGGAATTGCTCTTCCTAGGGAATACAGTTTCTGATAGAAAATGACCTCCTGCACAACACTGCAGAAGACATTGCACAGTTCCTTTATAAAGGAGAAGGATTAAATAAAACGGTAATTGGAGATTACCTCGGTGAAAGGTAAAGTAAAAATACTGGAACTTTGCTCTTGAGCTTACAAAGCACATTAATGCGTTTTGAGTAGTTCCCCTTCACAGGCTGCATGAAAGAACTGCTCGAGTACTCTGAGATCTGTAAAAGCTACAGTGGGGATGTAAAACTGCTACAGCATTGTGACAGGTTTTCTTCCTGTTAGGTTGTTATTTTTAAATGGGTACATTGTGGAATGATATTTAATTAACTGCAATTTACCATTTTGAGTAAACCAAAACATTTGTCTGTAGTGCAGAATTTAATACCACGAGCTTCTGGAATGTTTGAGAGTTGTGTTGCACCACTACTGGTAACTCTTAGTGCTGTGTCCGGAAGGAGGAGTGATTTACAGTCAGTAATAATTGACAGTAAAGAAATTACTAATTAAAACAGGTACTTCCTGGGCCGGTAGTTACAAGCAGGTTTTGGTGTTGTCACTTGCCTGCCCGCAAAAGTCCCATTGCTAGGAAGGCGTCTCCAAAGGCAGCTGCGCCCAGTCCTTATCAATCCCGGTCCAATAAACACGCGCTGTGCATATTTGTGCACACTGCTGCAAAACCCAGTCAGAATGCAAGTGGCCTGCATGGCTGTGCAAGCCAGGAACTGATTTTGCCAGAGGCAGCCGAGGGAGGCAGCGGTGCAGTGGGTCTGAGTGGACGTGCGGGCACACGTCCCGGTGCCTCTCAGGGAGCTCTCGAGGGTGACTCATTGAGGATGTGCTCCTGTGGTGCTGGGTTGTGGCAGGTCCCCTCTGAGACACTCCTCAGTCTGGTTCCAGCATCAGCGGCGTGGTTTCTGCTCAGCAGTTTCCTCTTGGCTTTCGTAGGTTCAGTGAAAGTTTGTACTGTAATATGAGCATTTTGAAAACAGATCTTTGTTAGGAAGCCTCTATGCAGAATATGTAGACACGTCAACAGTTTTTATACAACAGAGTTATGTCTGAGGACATTCTCTCTTACTTTGACACCCCCTCTCAGGGGCCCATCATAAATTACTTCTGTATTCTAGCTAAATATAGCTGAAGACAAGACCAGGTTAGTCAACAGAATGAAATATTTATATAACATTCTGCCATGGGGAGATATATTCTAAATTACTGGCTTTTATAGTCTTAACAGCACTCAGCAAACTGAAAAAAGTGAACGTAAAAATGGAATGAGATAACACTTAAAAATATAGCAAAAATTATAATTAATGAGGGATGAATTACACCCTAAAAAAAGAGTTAAGATTTCTTTCTATGTGGGTAAGTCCTCACTTCTTTTTTTTAAGTGGCTTCCTGAAGCATTTGTGTTATTTGGCTTGCGTCTTTGGAGGTGTACCCAGCACAAGTACCACATGCCTATAAACAAAACAAGTAATTTGCTTAGAGTAAAAACATACCCCTCTCAAGTGCTCTCTTTTATTACACTCTCATGCCACTTCACTGAAAAGTAGTTGCCCAGTTGAATTGCGCATTGCTAAATTTGATGAGAATTGCTTGGGTTTGCTGACAGAACTGGTGTGTTTTTCTGTAAACAATGTGGGAACATGCTAATGAATGAACAGTTGGTTTTAAGGTATTTACTCCTGGGTGTTACAGGTTAGTCTGACTATGCAGTTAGTCAGCAAAGCAACAGATAATTCCTGGTGGGTGCACACCTTTCTATTTCCAGGTGGAGGCTGATGCGCAACATTCTGTCTTGGTGATGTATTCAAAGCACACCCTAAGGATTATAAACCTTTCTTCTTCTGGCACATGAGCTCAGTGATGGTGTAGGCCAAGTTCTGTCCATCCACGTAGTTTTGTGTTCATTAATGGTTAAATGTTACTTTTGCATTTAAGCACCCTTGTATGAAACAAAGCACAATTTGGCTCGTGATTTACATACCAGTGTAAGAGACAGGTGAGAGGAAGCCCATTCAAAAGCTGTTCTGATTTTACTGAACTTTGTTGTACCAGTTTTTGAGAATGGAGTAAAGAGTACAGTACATGCTAAGCAGCACTTTTCAAAAGCTGTTCTTTTTCTTGGATAGAATCAGTTGGATAGAAGCATTTTTGTTTCTTATCTTTGTACATAAATTAAGGTACTGCTTTAATATTTTCTGGTTTTAGAGTGGAAAAAAGATTGTTTGTCATACGTCGTATGGCTAAAGAAATTAGTCTTACATTAGCAATTGTTTTAAGAATTCATGACAATTTCTGCAAAAGACTTTTTACTGAATAAATTTTTCAGGTATCCTCCTATGTCAAGGCAGGTGCATTAATAATAAATGTGAAGCAAAGAAGGCAAGGCCATTTTTAGGTCATTTAAATAAGCAGTTCTAAAATCAGTTCAAATGTACTGGCTTTTGCTAACCTACCAGCAGAAATGGGCAAAGTACTAGTGTTAAATATTAAAATACCTCTCAAATAAATGTGTAGATTATTTCTGATGGCTTGATTTGATCCGTAGGATTGTTTATTTCCTTATTTATTTCTGGAAGCAAATCGAGACAACTAACAAGTCTTTAAAGGTCAGAACTGTAATTGTCTATTTCATTTTTGTCTTTCACAGAGATGAATTTAATATTAAAGTTCTTCAGGCTTTTGTTGAACTCCATGAGTTCGCTGATCTCAATCTTGTACAAGCCTTAAGGTGAGTGAATTCCTTCTGTTTTTTGACCTGAGCTTCCTTTATCAAATTGCATGTTTATATGAGTCACTGTGTTGATTTATTCATCAGAAAGCTGCTCTGCAGCTCAGCACAACTGTACAAATTACTGTGCAAGTGAGCAGAGACAGTTCTGTTTAGCTCTTCTGATGGCGTGTGTGTGTGCTGCCTTTGAGGGTGGAAACTCCTGATTACTTCAGACAAACACAAACAACTAAAACAGCTGTTGCTCCTTGGTGTGCCTGCCATATGTGGACATTTGAAGATCTGTTTTATATCTTAGCACAGAGATAGGTTAAAAAAGAAATAAACTCTTTACTTAAGTAATTTTCTTCCTCCTTTTATTCCACCTCAACTTGTCCTTCTGGGCAGGGAGGGGGAGAAGTCCACTGACCATAGTCACTGATTATGCTCAATCACAGAGAGGTAAACTTTGAAATGAGTGATTTCCTTCTACTTCCCTCACTTTCCCACTTTTCATGTGAAAGAAAGTGTGATATCTTAGTTTATTTTTTTCCCTTGCTACGTGAACAGTTCCCTTGGTTTATCTGGGATGCTTGCATACAGCGACCTTGTGAGATCCCTTCTCATCTTGGTGAAAATCCATAACAGATTGAGCACATTAAGTTGGCTTAGACAGTTCTGCCTGGTTTTTTTGCTGCAAGTGGCTCCCTCCTGACACCAGATAAATGGAAATGTCCATGTGATCTTTGTTTCTGGTGCAGTGCCTTGTGATGTGGAGTCAGAACAGCTTTGCTATGGTTGAGTGATGTGGCGATGATAACTTGAGCTGCCTGAGGCTTGAGCCAAAGAAGCCTTTTCTGTGGCTGCTGAAGCTTGTCTGGGAAGCTTCATATTCCTGTCTCTTTTACCCAGTTTGATGTTAGGTTTGACTTTCTTCTTCCTTAGCAGCTGCTACTATTAAATGTTTGTATTTTGGTAGCTTACAAAATTCGTGATCTGGGTTGGAACCTTGCACGAGGTGAGTAAAGACAGTATATAGAGCTAGCAAACTAAAGATGGCCTGTGACACTTGAATATAATGCCCTAAGATGAAAACTGATGAAGACAGGAATAAATGGTTGTTATACTGGCATCCAACGTACAGGGAATAGTGAGAACTTGTTTTGCATGGCAGAGCATGTAACTTTGCTGGTTTAGATCCTGGTTTAATTCAGGTAATTCTTTTGCTAAGAGATAAAAGAATAAATGATGAAATTCATTGGAACATTTTAGTGCCACAGTGTGCCAAAATAAATTTGCAAAGACTTCTGTCCTGTATGCATTCCAGTGTACCTCTATGTAGAAACAGTAAGTTACAAAAGTCAACTCTGTATTCCAGTTTATGCTGCTAAGCAGCAGCAAGATCTGCTGCATGTATTACAAAATTACTGGAATGATGGCATGAGTTGCTCTTTTTAAGGCCTAGGTCTGATTCTTGTAGGGTGAGCTTACAGTAGACGGGCAGCACCTCTCTAAGCTGTGGGGTTTTCTTGTTATCACAGTTTTTAAAAGGTTTTATACGAATTTAAGTAAATATGTTAAGCCTTTCTGTATTCCTTGTTTCTCTCTCCTTGCACCAGAAATATTTTGTGTATTGTGTCTTTTTACATTGTGAATAAAGTCTAGCTGACTGTTCATTGCTTTTTGTAGCCAGGAAACCCAGGGAGGATTGAACTCATTTTTTTCCCCCCATAGCATTCTCATGGCAAAAATGGGATGCATACAGAAAATTGTTTACTAGTCTGGAAAAAAGAGAGAGCCTCAGAATATGAACTGCCATATTATCTTGCCTGATAGCATGCAGTGTTGCTGGCTGAGTTACTGGGCTAGCCATCTGTGCATGTTGCTTTATAATAGCTCCTGACTTGTGTGTTGAGAGATTGAGAACATATTTCTAGGACATTCTATATAGACGTTGCTGATTTCTTTCTTTTTCCGTTTGTTTCGGATTATTTGTAATACATACTTTAGTTGTTAGACTCATTCCAATATTTACATATATTCTTCCCTTCTGTAGGCAGTTTCTGTGGAGCTTCAGACTCCCAGGAGAGGCTCAAAAAATTGACCGTATGATGGAAGCTTTTGCTTCACGCTATTGCCTTTGTAACCCAGGAGTCTTCCAGTCTACAGGTCAGTCACAGGAAACAGGAGGTTCTTAAGTACTTAAAAGATCCAAATATAATTTTTTTTTATATATATGTGTATGTTCTTGTACATCTGACGCAAGGAGATAATGGCCAGTTTGGAAGTTGAGGATAAAATAATATGTGAAATGAGAAATACCTGAGACCTGAGCAAATGTGACTGTCTAATCCAGGAGGTGCAAGCTTATGGTCAGAATGCATTTTCATTTATAAAACTTCACAGAACTGCACGGAATGCCCAGGCATTGTTGGTCTGTTTGGTTATATGCACAAATAGTTTGCTCTTGATCACTTAATTTGAGGATTAGAGAGGATGGGAAAAGGTTGGTGCAAAGCAGGTCTGTAACAGCTAGAGAGGAAAACAGCTACTGAAAACAAACTGCTGAAGATGCAGGCACATTTTTCCTCTCTGTAGCAGGTTTTCATCCTGCTTTTTCTTACACAGAATCTTGTACTTGAATTCTGGTTACTATAATCATAACCATGTCAAGAGGCACGATAAGATTCCCTTTGTCACCTTCTGATATTATCCAGTAGTGCTGGCTGCCTCCTGCACGCCACGAAATTGAGTCAATGTCATTTTCAGTCTTTTTAAATGCAATCAAAATATTACTTTGAAGCGACCATTCTTTCTCTTTGGAGAGAGCTTTGGAAGTACTCTGAGTAGGAGGAGGCTGATGGACCAGGTTTATTATAGCATCCACCACTATGATTTAGGCAAAATCTGTGCAGAGAACATTTTGCCCAACACTTCAGCGTTTGAAGTGAAATGTTAATTTAGGGTGATAGCAATGATTTCATAAGAGTTTAATTTTTTTTTTTTTTGGATTCTCATACAATTTTTCTTATACTTGTATTTTATTTGAATTGTAACATTTTTTGTTCTTGGGCTTACTTCAGCAGCTTAAAGAAAGATTTTAGACTTTTATGTACAGCATTCAGGATTTTTTGACTGTTTCTTTATCAGTCAGGATGAGCTGCATACTAATTTTACAGGTTTGTGCACACAACACACGGGAAGATAAACCATTTTTCAAATCTGATTTCAGACACATGTTACGTGCTTTCGTTTGCCATCATTATGTTGAACACCAGCCTGCACAACCACAACGTGCGAGATAAACCCACGGTGGAGAGGTTTATCTCCATGAATCGTGGAATTAATGAAGGTGGGGACCTTCCAGAGGAGTTGCTAAGGGTAAGTTAGGCTGGGTAAGGCAAAGCCTGGCTTTGTGTTTTTAATAGCAGGCTTAAAAGTGTGTACAAGAGTTCTCAGGCAAATTTGTCAAGGGAAGGCAAAAGAACATTTTCTAGCATGTGTAACCATTTGAGTAGCTGAAAGAAGCATATTCTGATATTCACAGCTACTTTGAGCTAGTTCTCCCTAAATCCAACCTTTTGTTGAGAGCAAGCTGTTTCAGAGTAAACGCTCTGTGTATCTCTCAGTAGTTTGCTTATGGCAAAATTCTTGTGGAATTGGCTTCTTAGGAAAAAAAGCAGTATTTCTAGATAAGTCAGAAAAAATAGTAAAAATTATTTTTTTCCATATTGCCTCTTATTTTTTTTCATGTGTAATGTGGAGCTCCCTCCTTGAGAAATCACTAAAAATATTTACTGCTGTAAGACAGTGTGATGGGCTACACCATCTTCTGAAAACCCAGATTCATTTGGCAAGACTTGTACTAAATGAGACTGATCCTGAAACCTTTGAAATACTAAATGCTGAAGATAAAATAAAATTGTCATTTCTAGGAGTGCTTGAGAAATTTGTACTGAAGAGAGACTTGCTTGTAGATGAAGTAGTTTAAAATCAATCATGATCCAAGTAGAAAACAAAGACTGACAAGGGGTGGTCCAGAATTTTCTGGACAGTATTTCCTGTGCTTTTTGTACAAAAGGTCTGTGAAGCAGTAAGATATCCTGGTTGCATTTTCTGTTCAGACATTTATTAATGAGGTCTTTTTCCTCTTTTTTTTTTATTTTTCTAGAATTTATATGAAAGTATTAAGAATGAGCCATTTAAAATTCCAGAGGATGATGGAAATGATCTAACGCATACATTTTTTAATCCAGATAGAGAAGGTTGGCTGCTGAAATTAGGTTAGTCACAAGGGCAGTTCTGCTGCTGTATGTTTGTTCATTGTTAGCATGTTTGCTGCTCCATGTCTACCTGCTTTCTTGTGAAGGTAACAGGTTTAACTTTGTCTTTAAAAATGTACAAACCAAAATAAGTAGCTCCTTTGCGTCCGAAGGCTGTTGGTTCTTATTTTGCATACCCAAATTAACAGTCTTGTTTCAAACTCCGGAGTTTTATTTCTGAGATCTGAGAAATAAAAACTCGGCGGCAAAAAGGAAACACCACATGCTGTATTTACCACATGCTGTGACTGATAAATAACAACTGAGTCTCCATAAGGTCGTTTCAGAAAACTGTGTGTGATATTTCAACACAGTTTTCTGGGTACAAAAAAGGATTTCTCTTCAAGTAGTTATTTTTGTATGTCTTTATTTTTCCATATTATTTGTGAGTTTCTCTTGGTTTGGTTTTGGCTATGATTTTTTAATGAGTGGTTTAAATGTGCCTTCTTGTTTTCCTTATGGCCTATGACCTATCACCTTTCTGTTCTGTGACTGGCTGTCTCTGCTTATTCTGCATTAGGAGGTACGTATCTGATTGCTTTCCAGTCCCCTCTTCTTCAGTTGCTCATTCTTTTATTTTCTTCCTCCTTCCTCCTGGTTTTTTCTTTTTTCTTTTCTTTTTTTTTTTGAAATCAGATTCGTTGTAGCATTTTGCTTTCTCACTCAGTGTCACTAACAGTGTCATCAGTGGTGCTCTGAGGGACTGGCATGTCAGTGTCTAACTCACATGCAAGCGTGTTCTGCAAAAGAAGAAAGCATTTACATGTAAAGCAGAAAAATAAAGATGGCTTCAGCACACTTTCCTCATTCATGGAAGAACATGAGGAAAGAATAATTCCTGCTGAGAGTAAACAACGTGCCTTACTCTGTCGTGACGTTTCAGAGTGGTTTTGTTACTTGTTTGTCAATGATAGTAGATTATTGAAAGATTGATTGCATTTGAACTACATAGTTGTAAAAGCTGTTCTTTTTCCTGCTTATTTTCCTTTTAAAATAGTACATTTAGCTTACTTATCTTAAATGAGCTTAATTTGAGTCTTAAATGAGCTTCAAATTTAGGGTTGCAGAAACTTCAGGCAGTTCAGTCTCCTGGCACTGGAAGATGCCTTTGTTTTAACAGATCCTTGTAAAGTTGATGGGATTCACTTTTTCACTTGGCCTTAGGGAATTTTTTTCCTATATAAAGGAGACTGACACTTTGTTTTAACAGTTGTTTTTCAGAACAACAGATTTTTAAAATTTAAACACCAGCACACGCTTCAGTAGAGTCAGTTGTTGGGCACTTCAGTGTGTTAAAGTGGAAGAACTTTGCGCTTGGAGAATGGTGACTCAAGTGTGAAAAGGGATGTGTGCTGGGGGTGCACGTGGGGAGGATGGTGAAAGTGGAGCCTGGATAGAGGCCTGGGCTCTGCTGATTGCACCTGGAACTTGGTGGTCATGCTCGTGCTGGAAGGAAACGGATGTGAAAAGGAAGCATTTGGAATTCATTCACATGCTCTCCGGTGTCGTGTTCTGACCTCTGGGCTGCAGATGCTGGGGAGCTCCTTTTCTAACTACAAAAAAGCAAAGCTCTTGCTTTCTGACCTGTATTGGCTCAGCTGGCACAATTTCAAACATGACTTTGCAGCTTTTCTCCATGTGGTAGCATGAGATGATGGGTAACAGAAAAGCCTTTCAAGTTGATGTAGGTGGAATGTGCTTCTTGAAGAAGAGGTTGAGTGCAAGGCCGTGCTGTGCCTTTGCTGTTGCCAGTGCTCCCTCACAGACTTGTACACATAATGAGAGTGCAGGCAAGTGTGAGTGTCTGCAGAGGAGTGACAACATCCTCTGTGGAAGAAACTGCCCATAAAATAGACGTAATAAAAAATAGAGGAACAAAGAAATTGAGGAAGCGATGACTGAAAGTAAGTGAGAGCTGCCAGGTACTTCTGCATAGGCTGTGTCTGGCTCTGGTGCAAAGTCAATAAACCAGAGGTCAGAGGACTGAAAACTCTGCCTGAATCTTTGCTGTGTAGGATGCAAATCAGACACAGTGCACAGAAAACCCAGTAGTAAAAGGGTGTGTGAAGCAGAAGGGTGTTACACGTAACACTCCCACGGCGTGAGGGTTGTTTGAATAAAGAAATGAAACGTGTCCAGAAGCCTCTGGTGAATCAGCCTGGGAATGCCTGGAGCTGTGCTTCCATGAAAGACTGCATTTTTTTCAGCAGACACACACTGGTACAGACTAATGCACTGCTAGTTTAGATGCAGTGACCAGAAAGAAACCTGACAGTCTCTTTTTTTTTTCTTTTTTTTTTCCCCCTTTTTATTTCTTTCCCTCGAGTTTCCTATTTGCTAGGAGTCTTAAACTGTATGTTGGGAGTGCTGTCTCAGTCAACATAGTTTGCATTTTTACAGTCCTTTCTGTTGGGAAGCACTTCTTGTGAGATGGGTAGGGCTTCCTTCAGTTCTAGAAGATTCTGATATTAGAAATACATCTGTTGTTGAAATACTGAGGAGACAAACTCCTCTGTGAGGGTTTAAGTGCTCAGCTGTGATAATACATAAAAGCTGAAATAGAAAGTTTTATTTAAAACTATAAACATGACTAAGACTACTTGCAGACCCTGAGTATATCAAGTCAGTATTTTGTATCTGGTGTTTCTCACAGTCAACTCTTCCCATTTATGTAGTTGTGCCCCATTTTTAGTATTCCATCTCTCACTATATTGATTTTTCTTTGGGCAGAAGATGGATATCGTGAAACTTTCATGTGTTGTAAAATTCATCTGTCCAAAAGACCACTCTGGGTTTTAGAAGGCTGGGAGGGTGCAGAAGACTTTTGGAGGGTTTGCTGCTCTGAATTGTTCAGAGGTGACCGCGTTAAGTTCGAGTGCCAAACCTGGCAGCCAGACAGCAATTCTGGTTTTATCTATCTAGACTTAGCCAGTGCCTTTAAATAGACATCTTTATCTTGGTAGACCTAAATTATCGTTCAGTTCTGCATCGTTTGAAGCATGGTGTAATGAAAACGAATGCAGCAAGTTAAAAACTGAAAGCTGCTGAGTGCTAGTGAGTCCTCCTTGGAGCAGCTTGACACATTCTGACCTTTCAGAGTTTTCTGCATAACAAGTGGTGTTGGTACCATGAGATTTTCTGCCATCCACTCTAAGATACTTTGAAATTGTTGCCTCTCTTTGCTGATGCCCAAGTTAGAACTGTTTTGCACAGGGAGATGTTTTCCTTGCCTTAAACAGCTGCTCTTGGCAAATTGCTCGGTTTGTGTAATATTTTCTTCTAGTTCGAGGGAAACTGTGACATTAATCCCCCAAACTGGAGAGGAAATGATTCCAGCCAGACACATGAGTGTGTTAATTTTTTCTGCCAGTCAGGCGGTTACAGAGTGCTTGGAGATGGTCCAAAAGCTTCACATCCGGGCCTGTCCCGCCAGTGGTGCTTATTCCAGCACATCTGTCCTTGGGAGGATGTTGTTTCTCTTCCCCAGTCTGGGCCCAGAGAACAGTGCTGGTTGAGCAGGAAACCGGTGCCTTCCGGTACCTGCTTGGCTCTGGTGGTGACTGAGGCTCTTCCAGGTTCAGGCCATCAGTGCTGTGGGCAAGGGAAAATGCTTTGGAAGAGAAAGCCAGACTTTGATCCAGCCAACTCTGCAGTTGCTGAGTCTTTTCTGTCTGGTGATACCTAAATGAACTCAGGAAAAAAAAACCCACAACCATTCTTGGTGTGTGCATCTCCTTCAGCTCTGAAACTTTTATATAGATGAGCTGAAGATTTGGGTAGGATTTTCTGACTTTAGATACCTTGCTGCCTTTAGCCTTAAGGCCTTTTTTACTTTGGAGATTTATGTTTCCTAAGTCATTGCCAGTTGTTTTCCCTTTATTATAGATGGTTTCTTTTACCTTGTTGCCTAGTTTGTGCTTTGCCCAGAGTTAAAAAAAAATAATCCTGTGCTAAGTTACAAAGGTGAAGAGGGTTTCTGTTCCTGTTTCTGTACATTTTGCCTTGTAGCCTTTTCTTGTAGTTTACTTACATTTCCACATACTGTGAAAGATACTGTGCTTCTGTATTTCATTATTTGAGATGTCTGTGCATTTTTGTAATCAGCTTGATCTTTCAGATGTGTGTCACTTAATCTCTCCATTTCTGTAAATGTTTATGGATTCATACTCTGGTTTTCTTGGTCCTCTTCTGCTAACTTAATTCCTCTCAGTCTTAATCTTTAAAAGGCTGGGAGCTGGAATAAGAGATGAAGTATGGTACTAAACCCTTTGTTGTTGTTTTGTGAGCCTACAGCAATCTCAGCCAAGGACAAGAATGTTTTGTTATCACATGTTTTTACCTATTAATCTCGTGTGCAGAGTTTACAGGCCACAGCGCCTTACCAGCCAGCTGCTTGGGCTGCTGCCCATTGTAAAGGCATATTAAATGTGTGTTACGTGGTGACCTCTGCAAATTTGATTAGTACAGATTAGATTTTGAGCTTTATTAGAGTTTCTGTGCTGTTGACAGCTGCAACTCAGTAATGGGGCGGGGAGACAGAGACTTACACGTGAGAGTAGTTCCTTATCCCGCCAGAAAATCCTGACTAACTGCTTTCTTCTTTTATCATTTTTCTTTTCTTTGGAAGAGTAACTGATAGTTTGGTGGAGCAGGGACTTAAGGTCTATTTCCATGACTCCTGTGAGGGCTGTAACCCAGTGAGCTACTGGCTGTTTTAGGGAGAAGGGAGCAGTAAGAGGGATGTTGTTGGAAATACTTAATCTTCTTTGTGGCTTCCCTGGAACTGGGAGATGTTTCATGACAAAACCTTCATCAAAACTGCAGCATGATTACAAAAGGTTTCAGGTTTGAGAGATGTGGCTTTTCCAGAGGGAGGGGATGTTGTTGGGAAAACATTCAGCAAGCTCAACTGCTGTTTACTGCTTGGCAATTCATATTGTTCTGGGAGTGTGTGTTTTAGGTCTGTTGTTTCTTTCTCAAATTATAAACAGGTCTTCTTTTGAATATATGGTTATTATTGATTTTTTAATTGTGTTTTGGCATGATATCACAGTTTATGAGAAACACTTCTGTTCAGTTGAAGCTGCTCTGTGATAGTAACCTGTTTCCCTGTTTGATTCATTCTCTCTCCTGAATTGTTTGTCTGCTAGACCTGGGCAAGCCATGACCTCTGATAGCCGATATTAACTGTTAGCCTGAAAAACACCGTGATGTTTTAGGGCCATAAAAATGTTAAGTGATGTTAATCTGCTAACCTTGGAGAGCAGAACGTGACTTAAAGCCGTGGCAGTAGATCCTGGGTTATGTGAAAACAAGTCACATTGAGGTGATGGCAGGGAGCGCCCTGGCAGTCACCGTGACTCGGCGGCTGCTCCTCCCCTGGTCTGGAAGTGAGTCAAGCTTGAGGTCATCATTCCAAGCCCAAACACTTCCTGATACTTGAACCAGCTCTCGGTCAAGGTGATGGGGAATTTTTCTAGCGACTTACGTGCCAGTTCGAACATCCCTGCAATGCTTTATTTAAGGATCTGTCACAGTGGTTGTACTGAAACGCCACCAGTTCTTCCCTCACTGTCTCCAGTTCACTCAACCATTCATTGTGTCACGGCTTCTGCATCTTGCACTATTTTGCCTTCACTTATTTCACCACACCTGCTTGCAGATTAAATTTTTCTTAAGCTATGAGTGCATCTGGTGGAAACAAAGTTTATTGAGTGCATTGAATGTTGCAGTGTGTTAGCGCTGGGTTATCGTGGAGGGCATGAAACCCAGCAAAAGGAAGGTACAACGTGCAGCATACTTGGTCTGCAGTGCAAATGTGCAGTAGATTGGTATCAAGAAATGTCATGATATCCCTGGAATTTTTCTTTAATGTGATTTGGATTTCTGTATTAACTAAAAACCCAGCTATCTTAAGCAGAGCAAAAAGATTAAAAAATTATGTTTATTTCTTCAAATTTGGTTATATGACTTGGATTAAACTGGGTGTCTTGTGTGTATTAATGGAGCTCTTTTATGCACAGGTGTTCAATAGCAAGATCAACTATTTTGAAATGTTGGCTTAATGAAATTAAATCACTGCTGAATGGATGATGCACAGGTGGTGACATAATCTTGAAGTCAGATAACTATGGTGGATCTAAACCTTTAAACTAATAACACATGAATGCTTTATCTACACTTGTCCTTCTTGGAAATTAGTTTTAAAATAATGTGATGTGGGAAGCCATGTGTGTTCTGAAGCAGCCAGTAGCAGGAAAAACATCTGAAAGGGCCAAAGCAATACTGTTTCTAAAAAGAAACTGTTCCCTACAGGGTGACATTAACCAGGTGTAAGGAAAAGGAACTCTGTGGTTGCTGTTGCCTGAACTGTTAATGAAGGAAAAATTGGCATTTTTGGAGCAGTAGCTATTTCCTCTGTCAAGTGTACTCAATGATATATTAACCCATGAAGAGAAGGTGTTTTGAAAATAGCGAAAGATGACAACTTACTAAATATGGTATCTTTTGGCATCGCATTTGCTCCTCATTGATGACATCACATTCTGTTGGTGATGTTCGCAAGCACCTCACGCACTTGGCGTTAAATCTGAAAGCAAAGACAGGTTCTTAACCACGTGTTTGCTCGTGAGTGGAGCGACAGGAAGGTGATAAAATGCCCTTAATTTTATTGAGGGGACCCTTCCCTTGCCCAGGACGAGCTGTCGAGGGGGGTGCTCCCGTTGCTGGGACCCGGCCGCTGGTTCCGCAGGCGGCGCTGGTGCGAGCGAGCGCCCGCGGGCGTCAGCCCAGCCCAGGCAGCCTCGCCCGGGCCCCCTGGCAGCCCTGGCTGCACCCAGCACTCTGCAGAGCTGGTGCTTTTGGTGCAATGAACACATTTGGGGGGCTTGGACAGAGGGAGCAGGTGTGGCCACTCGCTGTTGCCCACGGCTCTCGTGGCCGATGGCACCTCCGTAGTCGATGCTGCCTCAGGACAAGTTGCAGTAACATGTTCCTTTAACCTCACTCATCTGTGCCTGATCCATTTACCATTAAGCAATTAAACCATACTTTGAGAAATAAGCAAAACTTAATTATTTCCTTGCCCGTTGTTGAAGCTCTGTCAGCAGCACGTGTTTAATTCTGGAATACTTTTTGTTTGTAGGGGGAAGAGTAAAAACATGGAAACGGAGATGGTTTATTCTGACTGATAATTGCCTGTATTACTTTGAATACACAACAGTGAGTATATATCATGGTGAATTTTCTTTGTAATCAAGATATATAAGTAGCTAATAATGTGATATTTTCCTAATTTTTTAGGACAAAGAACCTAGAGGAATTATTCCATTAGAAAATCTTAGCATAAGAGAAGTGGAAGACCCTAGAAAACCAGTAAGACAGTTTCATATTTATTTTCTAAATGAAGATAAGTAAACCATAGGGAACTTAATTGTACTGTTAAATGAATTTATTTGTCAGTTTTATTATTTAAATTTATTACTTCATTTCTACCCTCCAGAACTGCTTTGAGCTCTACAACCCCAGTCATAAAGGTCAAGTAATTAAAGCGTGTAAAACTGAAGCTGATGGCAGAGTGGTGGAAGGAAACCATGTAGTGTACAGAATATCTGCTCCCACCCCAGAAGAAAAGGAAGAGTGGATTAAATCTATCAAGTGAGTTTAAAGTCTTAAATGTCTTTCAGAAATGAAATGTAAGCTCTTTGCACAGAGTATGATACTAAGAGAATTTGCTGTAACTTGTTTGAAGAGCTCTGATGAGGCAATGTCCTCGAGGATTAACAACGAGCTCTGTGGGGTTGATGGATCGAGATAAAAATCTCCTGTTACTGTCTGGTCCTAAGGAAATATTGCTGCTAACTTGAATGAGGAAAATACGGGTTTATTGTTTTATGCAAATGTAAAACCTTGTGTGAATTGTCTTTAGATCTAATTTTATTGGATTCTTGCTTCACCTAATAATTAACTTCAGTGACACGTATCTTAAGCATGTTCACAGGCAGCTTTAAACTTCCACAGCCTGGCCTTATCTTGGAAGGTTTGAAAACAGAGCCACTTAAAAGAAATAAATAATAGTTGAGATGTGAAGGTGTGAACTCTTAACAAATCACAGCTGAATAACACCTTTTGCTGAAGAAATATTTGTGGTGCTTAGAAGTCAGCCATCCATCTTATTAAGAATGTGGAGTCATCCACGAGGATGAGAGAACAAAAGTTTTAGTTTTCAAAACCAGGTATTTGTTAACCAAACTGGTGATTCCTTTTTTCTCTTCCAGAGCAAGTATCAGCAGGGATCCCTTTTATGATATGCTGGCAACAAGGAAACGAAGAATTGCAAATAAGAAATAGAACATGATTAGCAACTTTAGGACCTGCATCAGCCTAAAACTGAGCATGCAGTGGAGAGAGAGAAGAAATTGGACAAACTAAATGAAGACAACTGTAAATTTTATATATATATACATATATATACATTTTACTATGGCATAAAAACTTGGCAAAACTTTTCAGGGTAAATAGTTACTGGCATATAATTTGAAGTAAGCTTCAAATCCCAGAGAATGATTATATTGGAACTTAATCAACTGAACACATGGAAGCCTTGTTTTCACTTACAGTAGTGACAACTCCAGTTTACTTGGGCTGGGAGGGAAGGAGTTCAGGGCTAACACAAAACGTCCTCTACCTGTTACCTGAGCACATTTCCCATAAAAGAAGGAGTGATTATAAGACTTTGAGTTCTCCCTGAAGTGCAGCACCAGCAGTGGAGCACGGCATGATCTGGCACTGCATTTTCCTGTAGGCAGAAACCTCACAATCCCAATGTCAGTTTTGAGGTCGTGCGTTTCACAGTAACAGCTGGGTGCAGCTTTCCTTCAGGATTCCTCTCCTACCTTCATGCAAACAGCTTTTCTTCAGAAACACAGTGCCTGGCAGCTCAGCAGGAACCTCGTGGTGCCCAAGGGTTGTCAGTGTGCACTGAAATACAGGCAGGGCCCAGCAGCAGAGGCTCGAGCCTGTGGCAGTGACACGAAGTACAGATGTGGTCTGGTGTTTGCCAGTTGGCTCAAACTCACTCCTGTCTGCTCATGCACTCACAACAAACACTAAGGTTTAACGCCTGGTTTCATCTGCTTTTTATACAGAAACGTCCTTCTTATGTTTGAGATGCTGTGGTTTGATTAACACTAAGTTACTACTAAAGGAGAGAGAGATGACAGGGCTTGTGTGATTTTAGGCCTTGCATGTGCAAACACCCCCAAATAATTTCACATGCATTCAGTGTGCCATTGAACAGCCAGGAAGGTGAACTGTCTCTGTAAGATGCAGCCCTAGGGAGCAGGATTCATTCCTTTGCTTGAAAACAAACTTTGGACATACAGAGTTCATGCAAGTTCATACAGGTTCACTGTTTTTATTGCATTCTTAAAGGCACTTTTCAGATTTGTGCTTCAGCCATTGAAATTTAAAAAAAAAATAGACATTTTTACTAAAAAAGGAAGTTTTACACTCTGACTGCCTGGTGCAGCTAGGCTTCCCCACAGGCACGTGTCTCTGTTTTGGAAACTTGTGGAAGATCTTTCTGTGGGTCTTTCAGGAACACATCAACTGCTGCAGCAGATTTTACTGCAGTGCTTTTCTGTTGACAGCACACATCTTGTTCTTGAGGTGAAGCCCCGAATTCCACAATGGGTGCAAAAAGTGGGAGGTTTTGACTCTACTGCTTCTGTTACTGCTCAGTTTTCCCCAAACTTGTTGAACCTGAGCCGTGCCTGCTGTGCCAGTGGATGCTCTGGAGACCCAAAATGCTAAAGCAGCTTTGCTTGTTGGTTACAGGAGCATCTCTGGGTCTGCTGCAGGGAGAAGTGCTGCACTGGCAAACCCACAGACTTACCAAGCTGATCTGTTTGAAATCTCCTTTGAACTGTGAGGGAGAGTCTGTTTCACTGTTCTGTCTTACTGATTTGCCTTGTTTTGCATGGGGTGTCAGCCTTGTGAGTGTTTTGCTTTATTGCATGTTTGCAAAAGAGGCTGAGAGGAAAAGAACAAATTTTCCTACATTTTAGATTTTCCCCAGGGTGTGTGGAATTGGGTGAATGTTTAAATCCAAGTGCTTCCAAAGGAATAAAACTCAGCCAGAGGAGATAGAATCCTTGAGTAAGTGTCAGTGTGGGCATATCTTTGCTTAATGGAACACATTTAAACTCTTTATAGAAATGAATTAAGTTGTGTGTCCTGTGTTTGCAAAGCAGCCCAGTGATGGAGCTGCTGCCAGCACTTGTTTTGAGTCTTCTGTTCTGCAGTGACATTTTGTTTTCAAGCACTGCCTACATCAGTCTTAGCTTTGGACAAGTAGATTTGTAATGCAAATAGTGACAAGCCAAATCAGTGGTACTAGTGAGCATAAAGGTGAAAGGCAGCAAATACAGTATTTCTGGAGAAATGGGAGATTACAAAAGCATTAATAAGCCATGAAGCACTTTTGTATCAATTCTTATCTTCTGAAATACCACCTTTGAGGAAATCTATTTATTTAACCAGGTGAGGATGTCTGCCTATAAGCATGAAGGAAATGCCTTGAGAGTTCATTTGCTGTATTTAGTTTGAAGTCCTTATAGCCGGCAGAAATAATTATTTAGAGTAACATGTAACTGAGGATATTATAGCAGGAAATACATTGTTTCTTAGCATTGAAATGCAACATCTTAAACAGCTACTTGTGGTGCTCAATGTATCTATTTAATTTACCAAAGTTAATGGAATAGCGTTTTTGTGTGTGTTAATATTTGATTTCAGATGTTCTTTGTAACAGTATTAACAGGGAGTGAAACTGGCCCAAAATTTCCACTGGCCACGAGGCCAGTAAAACAAAGTGGCCTGTGAAAATTTTGGCCGTATCAGGTACTATCCACGAGGGTGAAGAAAAATCTCTCAACCTTTCCCTTTTTTATTGGGCTTCAAGTCCAGGGGTGGCTGCTGAAAGTGGCTGCTCGGTGGCCTAAAGCAGGATCTGTTACAGTTTGGCCATGCTGAGGAAAAGTCCTCTGGGCACACCAGATTCTCCCTTCCTGTTGCACTGAAACTTGAGGAGCTCTTGAGCTCCAAATTTGCTTTTGACTCTGCCCTTTACAGCTGCAGGGGAGTGAGAGCCAGGGTGCCAGTGCAGCTGGGAGGGAGCTGTACACAAAACTTAAGCTCAGCTGGACTGACTTAAATTTTACAATATTCTGACAAAATAAGCTCTGCGTCACTTAACATTTTGAACCGTTTTAAACTGGTACAAAACCGAACCTTTATAAACTGAGCAGCATTTATAATGCTTCATATATAAAAAACTGCATATTTTTAAGATTTATTACATATCTATGTAGATATGCTTGCTGGAAAAGCTAGGTCTGTTGTAGACCAGTTGCTACAAATTAAGACTTGTGGCTTACCAGTTTCATTTCTATATTTTCTTGGAAAATGTTTCTAGCTAGAGTTTAAATATAAAATGTAAATACTGTACAGGTATGTATTGATATGAGTATTACTTGGTGTACACAAGTGATTTGCATGACAAAATATTCTGTATCAATCATTGTTAAAACGGTGATGTTCTTATGTAAAGCCACAGCGATATTAATGTTCTCATTTATCATTAAGACCTGTTGCTTAAATCTTGTCAATTTTCTCAAAAATAAAGTGTGAAACTGTACTGTCATGTATCTCCTCATTTACCAGGAATAGATGGGAAACAGTTGCTGACTCTTCAGAGGTTAAGGTTTAATTTTACAACTGCTCTTCTAAGTAAAAGGCCTCTTTTCCCTACCCCTTAGGCACAGTAATTTGAATTACTGGGTTTAATTTTTCAGAGAAAAAATCCTTCAACTGCAAAATGTTTCAGTAAAGTGTGTTACCACATGAGTGTGACTCCAGCAGGAGCTGGCTTCCCTTGAGAGCCACCCTAAATTGAGGTATTTTATTTTGTCAGTTCCCTGCCAGGAGTTTCAGTCAGATGTGAGGGGGGGGAAGCGGATCTCTGCTCCCGGATTAGATTAATTAGTTTCCTCAATTAGCACTTAGGAACAGGTGCTGCTGCTCCCCAGCTCTGGGGCAGTGTCAGCGAGTGCCCTCCCTGCTCCAGAGCCAGGTGGGGCAGGGGCTGCCCGGGGGGCTCTGAGGGGAGGCACAGCAGCAACACAAACTCCTTTAAGCCATTGGTGCTGGGGTTACTCATCAGACAAAGGACAAGACACCAAATCTTGGAGCCTGAGGACAAAAGAGGAGAAAAAAAAGCCAGATACAGGACAGGAACCTTGGTTACTTTGCCATGTTACTTTATGTAACGTCACATCACTGTTGCCATAGGAACATTATGCAGGTACATTATGGTTTGGCTTTAGGGTGTTCTCCATGTACCACAGGATTACCTTTAAGTATTTAGTGAAACATTACCCTTGCTCTTTTTTTTTTCCCTTTTTTTTTTTTTTTTTTTTTTAATTTTTTTTAAATTTTGTCACGCACAGTAACAAGCTCCTGCTGAGTGCCTGGTGCCTGGCTGTGGAAGCTTTAAGTTCAAAGGAGAAGCCTTCTGCATCCTTGTCTAGGCAGCTGCAGTCCTGGGGTACTGATCTTCTCTGGCTCACAGCGACAGCATCTTCTCCCCTGCACTGAGAGGAAGATGTGACTTCTGGAGTGTCAAACACGCTCTGGCAGCTCCCATGACACAGTGCATGTTAAATAACTCAAGTAAAACTCAAGTAAAAATCCATTTTAACTTTGCTGTATTTATATACTATATAAATTTTACATGCTATATATTTACAGTGGGGCAAGTGCTTTTTATCTTTAAAAAAACAAAGATCAAACTTTAGACATCTCTGAACAACACAGCTTGTATAAACCAGACAGATTATTCAGATGAACTGTATTTAATACAGGTTCCCCACTCATCTCCTGATGCAGGACCAGTGAATAATAAGTGCATCACAGTTTGATAGCATTTAATAACAAAAATAAAAATCACAGTATGAATTTGTCTGTAACTAGACACTTTAGAGAGACAAAACAGACAACTGAGACTTAAGACAAATGACAGTATATTAAGAAAATGTAATAAAAACATATGGAACAATATACAAATAGTCTTGAGAGATACATTCAGAACTGCATATTTGTTGTTTCACAATGTTGAAAACCAGAAGATTTTCTTCAGAGCTCGAATATAACTCAAATGTGAAGTAAATTAGTTTCTAGTGTCAGACCACAGAAAAAAAAAAAAAATGAAGCTCTTGCAAAACTTGTGAAGTTTTAAATAAGTCTTTAAATTAAATATACAGACTGTCAGTTGCAACTTTTATAATTCCTGGTCGCTCTTGCACCAGATGTCTTAACTTGGAGTAACATTACATGAATAACATAAAGTCAACCTGAGTCTGTAATTAAGCAGCATTTGAGATGGTCTATTCCAGGGCATTATCTCAGCTCAGTGAGATATTTATGTGGTAATTTACAATGTTCAGCAGTTGTAAAAAGTTTTCACCCTTTTGGATTAGAAGTATATTTTAAAAAAGAAAGTCTCAAGTTAAAAACTAAAAAAAAGTTCTTATATGGTAAAATTCTGTACAGAAATGTTAAGCACCACTTATGACTGGATTTTGTCTTGATGGTAATTGATAATAAATTTTAAGTTTTGATGGTCAATATCGGTAATGTCAGGTTTGAAGGTAAAGAAGTTGTTGAAGGTAAGAAGTCGTTGGTTTTGATGATGAAAAGTCGGTTTTGAAGGTGAAGGGTTGTTGGGGGTGGTGGTCAGAAGTCGCTGGGGTTGGTGGTGGGTTCAGTCTGAGTATTGAAGGCTTTCATCAGTCAGCTCCACATCTGAAAGGCAAAGGGAAGCCAGGTCAGGCCCTGCTGTCACATTAACCATAAAACTGTCTCAGCTTGATTTCTAAAAGCCAGGGCTCAAAGCTGCCCCGGCTCCCTCAGTCCAGGATCCAACCTCCTCCCACCCCAGTGCGTCCCCGTTCTAGGCTAAGGCTGGTGAACTGTGCAGAGCCTTAGGACAGAGGCACCTGCTCTAACAGCAAGAGCTGGACCTTGGCTGAATCAAATCGAAGGTTTGCCCAAACAGCATCCTTGTTTTAGCAACAAGCTTTGGTCAGGCTGACCAAGTCTTAGCCACAAAGGCAGAGCCTCCAGAAATTTGCTGGAGAGGAGATGTAGGAATGTGGGAAAGAACTGCTTCAAAGCTGCTCCTTCCCCCCATCCTGTAAGAATTTTTCTTAAATCACAACTTATCACCAGCTGTTTTCATCCTTATTGGTTCAGTCACAGTAACAGGAGTCGTGGTGAAGAGGCACAACCTCCCAATTCCTCTTCAGTGGTTCCTCCCCATCCCTACCTTGTTTGAGAGGTTCAATACTCTCTAAAAACACAGCCAAAGTGGCCTCTTTTGAAAGCAGCTTGCATTGTACAGCAAATTCTACTTGAGACCCATTTAAAAAAGAAAAAAAAGATTGACCTTCCAGAAGATGGAGCTAATTAACATCCACGGACCTGAGGAAATAATAAAATTCTCAAGACTTGGAAAAATTGCTTTTGCTGGCCCTCGTCTCCCCTCGAGCTGCGAGGGGCGAGTCCAGCAGTGACCAAACAGCTCCTGCCCTGCCCAGCCCAGCAGCCTCAGTGCCCTGACCCGAGCAAGGAGCACATTTCATTAATTCCTCACAAAACCCGGCTGGTTTGGAAAAACCCGAGTTTGCCATCTGCTGGCCACAGAATCACTGAGGCCAACCCACTACTGAGCACAAGCATTTTCTTCTCTTTAGTTCCTGATTTAGCAGCTAGAGAACCTTTTAGTGCAATAAGTGAGTATTATAAAAGGAATCTCTTTTTACAACATTAGGATTTGAAAGACCTCAACTCAGTTCTTCTTAAATTTTCCTCGTTAAAGAACAATGGGTGAACAATCAGCTTTCCCTCCCGACCATTAACCCAATTCCTAAACCATGGGTAGGTATAAAATGTAGAAAATTTGACAAGAAAACTTGCTTTTGGATAGTGAGCTGTCTTCTTCAGGATTACTTCACTTATCTTTGAGTAAAATAGATAGTTGCGGGAGTGTTTTGGTTTTTCATTAAAACAGATGAGTAACTGGAACTGGTTTATGTCAGATAATAGGCATTTAATAAGGTTTTATTTCTATAATAAACACTTCTGTTCAGCAAAAATTTCATGGGAAATGTTGTCAAGTTTGATTTTAGATGTTGAATTTGTTGCAGTATGCAATCATCTTCATTGCATAATTTTAGAGCTAATTAATTTAAACTAATTAATTTATCTACTGTGAGCCCAAGTTGAGATTATGACAAGCAACAGCTGAGAGCTCAGTGTAAATTTAGTCAGGCACACAAATTCATATTCAGGTTTTTTGTAAGAAGCACCAGACTTTTTTAAATATTAAAAACTGGCGAAGAGCTGTTTCCTCAGCCCACCTCTATGTATTGTTAAACCTAAGCTAACAGAAAAACCCCACAACTGAATGAAACAATAGCAGGAATTTAACACTCTCCAGGTGTTTAATTGTGAAGTGTCCTCTGGAGGTTTGACAGCTGTGCTTAGGAGAAGGCAGAGCTACACCTGGACCAACAATATTTCAGCATCATCACCAACTCCTGTTACTCTGAGTGAGCCAGCAGCACTGTTCCTGTGCTGTGAGCAGCTGAACACAGGATTTGATTTCAATTACACAATGGTTTGGGTTGGAAGAGATCTTAAAGATCATCTGTTTCCAACCCCCTCCATGATAGTGCTTGGAAGGCACGATAAAACCCAGGGATTGCATCACACAAGCATTTAAAGATTGTTATGAATAAGCAGGAGTCCTGCCAACACCCCAGGGCCCCTTACCTCTGACATACTCATTGGATGCCATGGAGCTGTATTTCTTGCTGTCACCTGCACCAGAAGGCTTCTCTTCCTTGTAGGGTTGTTTACTGCCCTGGTTTCTGTATTGCTCACATAAATGGTCATCTGGAGGACGGGATTCTTCCTTCTTCTCCCATGTTTTCTTCTGGAAACGAGGATCTAAATATTCCAGTAAGTCTTCCAGTTTCCTCTCGTGCTTCTTCTTTTTCTTCTTTTTCTTATGTTTGCGATTGTCATTGTCAAAGTGGAGCACAGAGCAATCCAAATCATAAAGTCTGAAGGAAACATGCAAGTTAAAAATAGAAAAACAGATGTGGCACTTGATGTATATATGAAATGTTATTTATTTACCACAGGTGACGACTTGCAGAGTGTCTGCTACTTTGTGGTAATTCCTGCACATCTAACTTAATTTAGATGCAGCCACCTTAAGCCCTCAGAATGAAGGACAAGAGGTCCTGGTTTGTACACAAATCATTAACAGGCATATGGGGAATTAAAAAAAAAAAAAAATTAGAATTGTAACCTAACCAAGAACGGTGTGCAGATGTTATTCTGACTACATTGTCCAGCTCTAGTGGTCTAACACAATTCAGCAACATCTTTCCTATCTTCACTCGGCCAAGCTAACGACATGATCCCGTCACATTATGACAGATACGTTACTTAGAAACAATGAAAAAAAGGCAGACATGAGAAATACCCAGAAAATAATTAGGAAAAAATTGCTGATTATGCTGGAATCCTTGCTTACTTGTAATCCTTCTCTCGATGTTTATCTTTGGACTTCTTTTTCTTCTTGACCTTCTTATACTTTTTGATTCTTTGGTCATCTATCTTTCGGCATTTCTTTTCTACGTCACTACCACTTTCTTCTTGGTGGGAGTATCTTCTTTTGCTATTTCTTAGTTTTTCTTTTTCGCTTTCCCGGGAAGAGTCCTCGAAATTGGAGTGAGCTGACACCGGTGGAAGCGCGTGCCTTTCCCGAGAGTATTTCTCCGAGTGCTGCTGAGGTACTGGGCAGTGGTGGAAGTTTGCTCTGTGGCTGCTGAAGTGATGCACGTCCTCCTCTCGGGAGAGTGTGCTGTGAGCCCATCTGCTTTTGCAGTGATAATCCTTGTGTGACCTGCTGTAAGCCTGGCTCAATTTGTCATAGTCTTTATCACAATGAGAGGACTTCCTCTCCCTACCATCCCTTGTTCCATGGGAGGAATAATAATCATTGTAGTATCTGCATTTTTCCCATCTCCGTGGTTCATCTTGATAGTATCTTTCTCTAATCCAAGGTCTGTCTCCTTTGGAATAATAATACCTATTCCTGTCTGGATCTGTCCTTTCTCTGCTTCGGGATCTGTAACGAGAGTATTTTCCTGAGCTCCTGCCGTTGCTGGGACTGCTTCTTTCATTGTGGGAGGATCTGTACTTGCTCTCGCTGCAATACTCCTGCTTATGACGGCTTTGCTTGTTTGTTTCCACGCTGTGAGAGCTCCTCCTCCTGTGGGAATGATCATCTGGTTTGCTTCTGGTTTGCTTCTCCTTCTCCTCAGTGTCCGAGTTTTCTCTCTTCCTCCGGTAGTGCTCTTTGTCAGTTCTTTTAGAGTCGTGGATTTTTTTCTTATTTTTTTTCATGTGTTTGTCGTCTTCTTCACATATTTTATTACTCAGTCCCTCATCTGCTCTAGAAAATTGACTTTCCAATACTTTATCCAGCTTTGTAATAGAAGAGTCATTAACGGGTGGTACCTCTACGTAGTTATTAGAAATGTCCTTTGTATCTTGGCATTTATCTGTAATATCTAGAGATGCAAGTTTTTTAGAACTACATTCAATGTCAGGCTTTATAGAGGAAGTTTGCCCTAATTTCTCTTTGCTCTCAGGAGACCCTTTGATGTACAAAGGATTTTCTTTTGAAATGAGTTCAGGTTCTTTTGATCTTCTTAGTTTGTCTTTATCTCTGATGTCTTCAGACTCGCACTGCCCAAGGAATTCACCTTCAGTATCCAAGGATTTTTTCCTAACCTTGTGCTGACCATTGATATTGAGATGTGCATTATCAGCTTTTGTTATAATACTTTCAGCAACTTCTTCTTTGGTAAAAATGGTTTCAGGATCCGATTGAGTAAAAAGTTTCTCAACCTCACAGTTAAAGTTGGAAGGAACCTTCCTGGATTCTTCATAGGCAAACAGTGCTTCCATCACTACAGTTTCCATAAGACCATCGTTGTCAGAAGATTTCTGAGATCCAGAGACACTGCACAAAAATAAAAACATATTTTTAACTTGAAAAAGTCCATCTAGAAGACATTAGGAGTAAAATCTCCTAAAATTAAAAAAAAAAAAAAAGTGGCTAATGCAAAACTCTGAAAGACATTGTCTTTAGAAACTATTCTTACACCTCCCTCAGCTCCCATGGAGAGTTTTCCTTCTCTCAATTCTGTAAATCACGCCTTAAAAAACCCACTCCCAACACATCCATCTCCTTCCACTTGCAGCTCTGAACCACATCAATAGCCAGAACAACTGCATTTGCTCCTCCCCAGTTAGAAAAAAGTCAGACACAGATTTCCCACTCCCTCCCAAATGGGAGGGCAGATTGTGGGAATTTACATTCACTCATCCTAGGATGCAAAAAAGGGAAAGAGGAATAAAAAAAGTATTCCAGACAATGGAAGAGAAATGTAAAACATCATGTGGAAGTTTTACAGGAGGAGTCTGCCTGTATTTAGTATCAGAATGATGTGTGCCCAGTGCTGATGTTTGCAACACCAGATGTGGTGTGGAATTCTCTGTACTGATGAAAATCTCTTAAGTAGCATTAGTAGATGGGTAAAATAGTAATAAACTTGTATGAAATCTTGTTTTAATCAGAGTGCACTCATTTTACCTTTTTTCCTCTGACAAGCTGTTCAACTGGCTGTATGTAAGGGATTCTAAGATACCTTGAGGATCTGGTGACAAAGCTTTAGGCATCTACAATTAAAACACAGAAGTTAACAAACAGCAAGAAAAAGCTATTTTTAGTAGAAAACCACTACTGTTGACAAACTTCCAACATTAGATGTTAAACAAGATCACAGCGAGTTACCTGCACTATTCCCACTTTACACATCATCCCCCCTTCTCCCAAAAATGTATTTTATGAAACTTATGAAATATTATCTCCCTGAACTTCTCTTATTTTGACGTATGTCCTACGTCAGCTCTGCAAATCCAAGGGGATAACAGCACAAAGGGTTAGAATGAAACCTGTGCTGTGTTTTCTTGGTATTCCACATTGCAGTGCCCATGAATATTGAATATACCCCAGGCGAGGCAGTCCAGATGAACAAATGTAACTCACCGCTTCCAGCACTCCATTTGCTTTAGAGAAGAAGATCTCAGAAGGTTTAACGGGTTGGACTTGGCAAGTGGAATCATCAAGTTTCAGTCCATTTTCTTTATATTCATTATCTAAACTAATAGCACCATTTAAGGAATCAATTTTTGGCAGCTCGTGCTGGGATCTTTCTTCAGCATTCTGACAGGATGAATGGGAATTATGCAGTGTACGGACCACCTTCCCAATCAGAATCCCGTTGGAAGATATGACGTTGCAGCTCCTTTTAAACAAGCCCTTGGACTCCTCGGATTTTCCTGAAGGTTCTGCACCGTAAGGGACCGTGCTATCAGAACAGAGCTTAGGGTTTCCGTTCACCGCCGGCTCAACAAAGATTTCATCAGGAACCTCCTGCTTGGAGACGTTAGTAGCAACTGACACTGTGGCTAGGTTTGAGGTAGGCTCTGCTGCGGAAGAGTTTGTAATTGTGGCTGAAGGAATGGGCTTCAGCTCCTCCTCCTCCCCAGCGCTGCTCGGACACTCGGCCTGCGACACCGCCTGCCGTGCGGGCAGCTTGTTGTGAATACTGATCGTGATCTTCTGCGTTTTTGAAGGGTCTGTCATGGAAGGCCTGGAAATGGCCCAGTTCTGAACACAAGCTGTTGGTGGAGCTGAAGATGGCCTTTTGACAGCAACACCAACAGTACTGGGATCCTCTTTTAAGGGTCCGTTTCCATTTAAACGATTGGAATTCTGGATTTGAAGAGATTGTAGGATGGATATGTTCAAATACACAGCACTGCAAGTTTTACAACGTTAAATTCTCACACTAAATAGTTCTACAGATTGCCTCAACACCTAAGAAGAAATCTCACCTCCCTTCCAATATAAATGCAAGTCCAGCAAGTGTGTGTAAATCCTGCCTTTGGTATCAAAAGAGCATCGGTTTTGACACCACCCAAACAACTTAACATTGACTAAAGCTATTCCAAAAAATATTTATTTTCCTTTTTAAACATTCTCTGACAACACTGGAATAATTCTGCTGGTACTCAGGAACAAGACAATTTGTTTTCTATCACTGTCTCAACTAAAGCGACAGCGATAGGGATGTGGCACATATTTACTTTTTAAATTTAAATTACTTAGGCATTAATAGACTACTTAAATTGTCTCAAGAGCATAGCTATGAGTCCTTCAGCAAGCTGAGCTGGAAGGGTAAAGTAGCAAAGTGGCATGGCTGCACAATTTAGGACTAGCCACTGTTTGAGTAACTCTGGCTCTAGCACGAGGGCTGTGAGCAAACCTGCAGTGCAGAAGGGAAAATAAAACCCAAAAAAACCCCCACCCCGCACCACAACCCGCTATAATTTGGTGCTATTACCTGCCCCCCCCGCCCTCCCAATTACCTTAATCATGTGAGGAGGCAGCCGTGGTCCCATGAAGGCAGCCTGCTTGCTGTTGGCCCCGCGCTGGCCGAGGAAGGAGCGGGGGTAGGAGGGCGCGGGCAGGTAGAAGGCTCGCTCGCCCAGCGTCAGGTCGTAGCGCCTTGGGAGAGAGCGGCACCTTAGCTCAGAGCTTTTCTTTCAGCCCCTTCCTCGGCTAAACCCCGTCCCATAACCTCACAGGAACAGCGTACACGACACGAAAGGCGCGTGTGGAAGGTTCAGCCGAGGCTACAGACTGAAGATTAGATAATGGTCTGCCGACAATGACTTTCCAGAGCAATGCTTCAGCCTCACACCATCTATGGCCGTGATTTCTGCTTTTTCTAAACTGGCCAGCTACAGAGAGCAGACATACAGCAGTGCACCCAAGTGCACAAGTTTAACGTCAAGCAACGAAAGATAATGAACGACACAGGGAATTTCCACTTTGACAGAAATATGCAAATAGTAATATTTTCCTAGGGTGAAAGGAAAAAGGCTTGAAAACAAGGAAAGTATCAGCAACTTGACAGCAAAAACATCCTGAGCACATTTGGTGTTTGTTATTACCTGATATAAAAAAGCACATAAGCTTGCTGATTGAGAACTGTTTTGATATCAGAAAGCTCTACTGAGGCATCATTCATTCGGTACCAAAGTCCATTACCAGCCTGCAAACAAAGACAGAATATCTTCAGATGAATTGCATCTGTTCCAAAGGACATCACAGATAGAGCACTACAGAACAAAGCATACCAAAACAAAGCAAACAAAGCACATGATGCAATGTTTTCCCCTAAAACCAGTGGTTACCAGTAACATTTTGATTTCTTTGCCAGCAGATTTTACCCTGTTAGAAGTTGAGCTGGTATCTACCTTTATGAAGCAGAGATAGTGTCCAGCATTACAGTTGAAGCCACTATGTACAAGAACTGCATATAAAGCATAGATGAGGGGTTCTCCAATGGATTGGGACATATATGCTCGAAGATCCAAATATTCAGGGTATTTTACATCCTAAACACAGACAAAGATTCAAATGTTATCCTGAAATACTTCAGAGAACAGCCTGAAAAAACATTTCTACAACACAGACTAGGACTTCCATATTTTTTGATTCACCTAAAAATGCCTATTCTCAGAAACAACATTTAATAACTTAAGCTGCAGGGAGCTATTTTCTACAGAATTAGCTCTTTAAGGGTAAGGTATGTTCTTATGGTCACACAGGAACTTTATCACTATTAAAAAAGAAAGAAGAAGCCACTGCTGCTAAGTTGTTATATCGACTTCTCTTACACTAGAGGTAGTGCCCGAAAATGTGAACAACTTTAAAATGAGTATTCATCTTTGGGAAATGTCCCATTCCGAGAAGATAAAGTAGCATTCCAGCTGCAAACATACCTTGTTGATCTTTCCACCTGTAAAATTTGCAAATCTTTTCAGTGATATTGTGAGAACATTGGAAGAGCGATGTATCGTGTATCTCTTTGATGCTGGAACCATCTTTTTACACCTTAAAAACAAGCACAGACGTATTTTTAACACTGTATTCTTTTCTCACCCAGAAGTCAAACAAGTTTCCATCTCTCACACATGCTTATGCTATTTGAATGGTATTTGTTTGTGTAATATGTTAGATCTTTTCTTAAATCCATAAACTGCATTTCAGCTTTGTTAATAGGGAGAAGATAGCAGGATATTAGTGACAGCTCTACAGAACAAAGGATTTAGGACATTATCTCTTGATAGCCAAATAAATGTGTGAACATGTATCTGTCTTATGTCAAAAAGGTAAAGCTGTAAAAAATGTAAAAAAATCACTGGAAGGAAACAGCCGTTCTGCAAGAGGCAGACATTGGACAATATTGAGTTTTCTTGTACTGAGGTTGCCTGGAAAGACACTGAAACCCTCTGCAGTCCTTCAAACCAAAGTTCTTAATTTTGTTTGTTGCACTGCACACTCAAAGGAGGTAGAGACTAAGTCCTGAAATGCAACAATCAGCATAAAGACTGAAACATGTCACTTTACATTGTCAAGAAAAACACTGCTGAGAGCTAACAAACAGAAAGAATTTAATGGCCTCTTTTCAAACTGATGTCAAAATGCAAGGCACAGAATTCCAAACTGATGGTGAAAGCCAATGAAATAAAAAAAGAGACCCATCCAGGATACGAAAAAAAAAAAGAAGTGGTTTATAAAATTCTGAAACTTGTACTTAGAGACAAAATTCTCAGGCAGTAGTCTTTATTAGAAAAAATAATGGTAGAAAACAAAAAGGAAACTGAAAAGTAATATAATAGTTTGCCCGCAATGGAAATGACACTGTACATGTACCAAACCTTTCTTTTCAAACTCACAAAAAGGCTAAAATTTCTGGGTTTATATGTGACTAAACTGGTGTTGCCTCCCACACCAAATCCTTGTCCATATCCCTGTGCTCCAGCTCACCATGCCTTTTAAACTTCTGGCCATGAGTATTTTAGTGTGCAACTTCACACTTAGGAAGGCTGACAAACCCCAGCACAGACAATATTAGGAATAAAAGTCTCATGTGAGCAACGCAGTTCTTCTAATGTATTTCCAAATATTTGAACAGGAACATAAAAGTTACTCACTTAGAAACAAGAGCATTATTTTCCAAGCTTTGAATGATTTCAGTGTATTAGTTGTGCAAACAAAACTAAATGAAACAGCGAGCCGTGTCTGTCTTATTGCTAGACAATGTCAAGAGATAACTTATCCTCCAAGTCATGCACTGCATTAAACATGTATCTTGTATTAATAATAATCTTAACCTGTAATTAATTATAATCTTACTTGCTACACTTATAGCTATTTTCACCGTCCAGCTGTTCCGGTTTCACAAATTGTTCTAGAGCTCTGGTGACAGATGTAACTGCCTGGATGAGTAAGAAAGTAGAGCACTAAGTTACAAGAAATGCAAAATTTCAAGCACTTACAAGCACTATACAAGAGAACCTTGCTGGTTCATACTTAAGTGACCTACTGTGAACAGCAACCACCGTGAAGGAGGAGACAGAAACAGAGTTCACTGAGCATTTACCTCATCTGAAAATTATTCTACTTCAAAATAAATAAATTTTGCAGTGTCAGGCAGTATCTGTGGTATGCTTTGGCACCAATAATGAGAACAATCAAACCCATCAGTCTGACAATAGATGCATATTGAAGTAGAATAATTGAGAAGTATGGTTGTATCATTGTTTGTGTAGACATAATTATTGTTTTTCCAGCTTAAACCCAATCCAAACACGGAGAGCATTTCCACGGCTTCCACAGAACAACAAAGTCCAATCCACCTCCATCCACCACCAAGTTCTTTTGTTTCAACAAGATATGTTTTTAAGCAAAATGACTTTATTTTACGAAGCTCTACAGGCCTTTACACACCCCAACCCATGCTCCCAAAACTCTTTACCTTTATGTCCAAAGTAACGTCGAGAAACGGCTCGAAAGTGTCCGACACTGCTTTGCAGTTCAAGCACTTCACTGGAATCGAAATACAAATGCTTAACATCACCTGAATGAGGCTAACTGCATGAAGTTAAATTATTAATACACATCACTTTAGTCAAACTCCAAACTCCTTTGCTACAGACAGACAAAAAGACACAGATCAGTTTGGAAAACAGTAAATTATTTTTAAAAAGTACCTCGAGATCTTAGATATCCTCCAAATATTTGATAAATAAGCGTGGTGGCTTGAGAAGATCTGTCTAACCTGGAAATAAATTAAGAGTCAGACCTCAGAAGACTGAAAGCGCAGAGCTAACTCCTCAAACAATTTTTGGTTTTATGAAAACCAAGGACATAGATTTTAATTAATGATAGTAAATAAAGTAGTAAGAGGAGCTAGGAAACATTTAAATTTAATTAGTTTATGCTTACTTGGTGCTTCCATTCAAGCAAGCTTTCTGTAAAGCATCAACAGTGAAGCATAAGAATTCATGTGCATCCTCTTGACTGCCAAAATGGAAATGTTTTCCTATTCCTAATAAATAAAAAGGTTAGTATATATTTATTTCTTATAGAATGAAAGAAAACACACATTTCTAAAATATCTCTTCTTTAAAGTATCAGAATGATTTATATGCCTCAAATAACTCTTTGAAAAACTAAAAAACTAAAAAATGAACCAATATCAAACTACTTACTTTTAAGGCCATTGATAACAGACGTAGGTTTGATGGCATTATTAGAGCAACACAGGACCTGGTTGATGTGACTTTCCATCGTGCACATCATACAGAATCCTTCTACATGACCTAGACAGTGAAAGAGGAAAGCATCCCATTCCAGTCAAATATACGTTGCTTAAAAAAAAAAACAAACCCACCCCAAATAATAATAATAATCTAAGTTGTGGGTGCAATGTCCACTCTCTGTGCTACACTCCCTTCTCCTAAGGTGTCAATATCCCAACAGTTCTGTGGCATTTTATTATGCAGAACTGTACAGAATGAAACTCGCAGAATCACAGACCAGGTTGCTCCAAGCCCCATCCAACCTGGCCGGGAACACTCCCAGTGGAAGCAGCCCTGCCCACGGCAGGGATTGGAACTAAATCATTTTGAAGGTTCCTTCCAGCCCAAACCATTCTATGATTCTGAACGGAAATAATCTTTATATGGGAACAAAACACAATCAAACTTCTAGGAATACACATTAAGATACCAGACCAGAAAGCAGACAGGTGCCTTAGGAAAAAACCACATTTATGGATATAAAAAGAAGCTCCCCTAGGCTTAAATAAATTCAAGCAGAAAAACAAAATTCAAAGAACACAAATTCCAGGGTTTAAAAAATACAAATTTAATTATTTAGATTAAAATCAGCCTAAATTTTAATACAGTCCCCCCAAGTTTCTATTTGAGTTCATAGGAGATTAGTTTGTAGTGCTTTCTAGAATGTTTGGGTTATTTAACGGGTCAACACTGAACATATAATTTATCACACTATTAGTGCACTGCAGTATCTCAGCTGTGAAGACTAAGAATCTTCAACGCCAACATCCTAAATTTTATCACCTTTCTTCCAGCAGGAAACCCAAATGCCAAATGTTCATCAAATGCCTTACTTTACAATGTACTTTGTTATTCACATGAAGCAAGAAATGATCTTTTCTTTAAGTTTTACCGTGGCACATTAAATTAACAAATTCACTTTATATGCCTCCTATAATTCTGAGCCTCCTGTTAGCAAAATCACAGAACCATTTAGGCTGGAAAAGACCTTTAAGATCACATTCAAAACCTGCTTCTACAGGCCAAATAGGATGACTAAGAATTTTCTCCACAGAATCACTGTTTTCCTTTCACCTCCGGAGCTGTCCAACAGATTTACAGTGTTAGAAAGTACTCACATGACTTGGTGTGCTCAAGTGAAAGCATGTAATTGGCAAGAGGAGGCGTGTAGGTCAAGCACTGGAGAGTAGAATTAAGGAAGCATGTGTTGCCGAGGTTCTGCAGCCCAACTCCAACACTCTGTGTTTGCTGCCAGTCCATACAGATTTTCTCAGGCGGAAAAAGAATTCTTTGTGGCGGAGCAATCCCATCATTAACGACTGCAGGAAAATTGTCTTTTAGAAAAAGCTGTATGGTTTTTGTTTTAAAGCAGGTATTTAAAAGGTAGGCTTCTGCAGGAGCAGCCTGAAGAACGAGCTCTGCTCCAAAACACAGCAACACACGATGCACAGCTTTAACACTGCCACGTGAATTTGCTGGTCAACAATTTATTAATCTGTTTTAATTCTTCTAATGCAAGACAAACTACCACTCTGATTTTAGTACCCGTTTTCTTTATATCTATATCCTTTAATCTCTTTATTAATTAAATTACTGTTTTTTTTCCTTATTGTAACTTCAACCACAAACTTACACTTGTGGTTATGCAGTAAGAACTCACACAAACAAGTGAGCAGCACAGAAAGGTAACCCTACAGATATCAGATCTCTTCCTGGGCAGTGTTATTATTCAAAGACCTGTGAATAATGGAAGCCATGAATAGACATGGTAAAATGTACTTTTCTCTCCAGAAGAGACCTAGGTACATCTGTGCATTACGAAAAGCTCCCCTTATGTGATTATACATAAATAAAAAATACTTTACGAATCAATTGTAAATAGATAAAACCAAGTTCTGCAACACCTATCCCTGCAGCTGCCTTAGGGGATGCTCAAAATTGAAGTCTATGGCTGAACTCCTGATTTTCTGTAGTCCCATTTTATAGCAGTGCAACAACTAAAATCTGCTTCTGCTTTGGTTTTGGTTTTAAGAAAAAGGAGGGAGGACAAAAGACACTTACCTAGATCTCTTTGGGCAAAAGGCTTTGATTTTTGAGATGATCTACAATAAATATGCCCCCCAGGACCTTTGTCCACAGAGACTTTGTTTGGATCTTCTGCAGGAGGTACCCGGCCCAAACTTGCAGTGCGTGACGTCATTTTTTTAGTACGGGGTTTCATAGATTTGTCAGACCGTCTCGAGGAAGATTTTTTAGACTTTGAAGATTTTGGCTTGTTAACTATGGTCATTGTTCATATCTGCAACAAGGCAAAAGTTCTGTTTGGCATAAGAACGTCCAAAATATTCCAGAAAGGAAAGACTAAGAGACATCCTGTCACTTAGCCTCAAAGAACTTGAAGAACTGAACAGCTAAGAGTGATTACAAACAAAGGAACAAACCCCCAAAACTCAAAAAAAAATTCCACCCAACACACAACTAAACACACAAAGTAGAATTTCCCATCAAAACTGTACCAATATTGCTTTTAACTTCTGCTGAGCTAATGCCTGATGGCATTTCTTACACTTTCATGGGATTTTAAACCACTATAGTTACCAAGACCTCCTTCCTAAAAGGAGCTGTGAGCAGTGGCACAATCAAATGCTGGCCTGTTGGGATCCAGGAGGAATTGTCTGGCCAACATATTCTCACTCCTGGGAACCACACGCCCCCGATGACACAGAGGATGGGATATAGCTCTGAGAAATCTTGGGAAAGGAGAGCAAGAAAACACTTGCAAATTTATTTCCACCTGGGTTTCTTCTGCCCTTCCAAGAAGTATTTGTTTGGATACACTTTTGGCAGCACTCCTTGTGGTGTTTTGCACCCATCACATTTACAATGCTTACTTATCAACCAAGAAGTTGAATTAAAAAGCATCTTTTTCAGTTATACTTATGTAAATTTGTTTTGCCAGGGAAAAACAAAAGAGGAATATAAACTATAAAAAGAAAATGATGAATGCAAAAGGAAGTAAAACAAATCCTCAGCCCTCAAGAATAAAGGTAACAACTGATATTAAGTCCTTTATAAAATGCTGATTGTGTTTCAAGATGGTACCTCTTTAAATATGTGTAATTGTGTGTACATAGCAAGCTGCTGAATAATTACACGATCAATTATCAACTCCTCTATGTAAATTTTTACTACTATTGTACTCTGTCATGTAGGGCCTTTTTAACTTTCGGGAAACTATAAACATAACTGAGGGTTTAAAGTATAACCTGGTTTGTAATCCTGAAATAACTGAGAGAACAAAGCATGAAGCAGTTTCAGATTCATGGCACAACTTCATTGCTAATGATAAAACTTTGGGTAGATTAAACAAAGCACAGTAAATCGGAGAACTTCTAGTCCCACAAAAGACAAATTATGCACGGGGCCTTTAATTGCATTTTTTCCCCTTTAAATTTTCAATTTAAAATCTACTCTGTGCACACTTTCCATTTTAGAGATGATAATACACAAAAAATGGAAAATTCACTCATTTTACTGAAAAAATAGGACATCCTTGTCCATTTGAAAGACTAAGATGACCGTTCTTGGGTTTAGTGATTTTCAGGTTAGATCCAGACTTCAAATTGCAGGTGACATCTCCTTTTCCTGATGGAAAGGGAAGGGGTTTCAACATCATGTTTAAAACTCATTTGCAGGACAAAAACCAGAATCAAGACTGCAGTGAAAAGCAAACAGAAGAATATTATCACAAAAAAAGCTTTGGCCTTATACTGACCAGTGGGGGATGCCTCACGTATTTTTAAACTTATTTTTGACAACTGAGTAGCACATTACCAGATATCAAACAGTAAGACACCTGCAAATATCAATGGATGTCAAGAATAACTCAGATCCGCCAGACTTTTAAAAAATGTCAATATAATTCATTTGGCTATAACATCTCTTTGACGAAGTAGCACCACAACTACAAACACGGATATTTTTCCTCTCTCATTCTTCAATGTATATACAGGTTCTGTTCCTGCACCACTGCTGAACGTAAATGCACACTGCCATGTGTATTGAGCGTTTTTTTCCCTGTGCTATTCCCATAACAGACTTCTCCCAGTATGATACTGACGAGCAAAACAGAACAAACAGTTGCTTTCCTCCCATTTGGAGTGCTGCATCAGGGTTGTTTAGATTCTTTTTTCGCAGCCTCATCACAACACGCATCAGTTACGACTCGGATCTAAATATTTATGTTTAGTCTCCGCTTTGCATACAATAAATCACAGCTCAGGAGGGCTTCACACAAGATCCCGCTCACAGAACCGCGTTCAGCCGGGGAGTATGATTGCGCCTTTATCTCAGTACAAACCAAACATTTCCAGCAGCGAGCGTAAAAAAACAAGAGCGGCACGCGGCAACACCGAGGCACAAACAAGAAGCAGGAGGCAACTACTCCAGCAGAAGCCCAGGCAGAGTCACCTCGCTACACCACCGACCGCACGGCACACGCCGCCGGGAGCAAAAACAACCCGGGGCAGTGCGGCACACAAACACACACCCCGCGCCGCTTTTACTTTCGTTACAAAATGAAAGGCGGCAGAGGCGAAAAGTAATTAATGAGTTTACCCTCGCTCGGCAGGCGGCGGGGAGCGCCCGGCGCGGGGCAGCTCCGAACTCCGTGTCCCGGGGCCGTTGGTTGTGGCGGGACCGAGCCCGGCGCCGCGAGCGCCCGCGAGCGCCTCGCTCCGGGCGGCCCCGAGCCCCCCGGACCCCGCTCACAACCGAACCGCCCGCCCCGCTACCGCCAAGCCCGCAGCACCTACCCCGGCTTCCCCGGCTCTGCTTTTCTGAGGGGACCCGGTTCCCGAAAACCTTCTGACACCGACAGTAAAAGGCCGCTGGCAGGGGCAGGGACGGGCACCGCAAGCAACATGTCCGCGCTCGGCGCGGCAAGAGCCCAAACACACACAAAACAAAACCCAGCCCGACACGCAGGCGAGGGGGCCGGGAACCGGCCCTGAGGAAGCTCACGCCTCGCCCTTCTTCGTCTAACCCGCACACCGCCGGCCCCCCCAGCCCCGCGGCTCCCCGCCCGTGCCGTGCCGCCTCCGGCTCCCGGCCCCCGGCCCCGTGCTGACCTGTCCGGGCCCGCGTCCCATCCCGGCCCGGGGGCAGGACCGAGGCGGCGGCGCCCAACGGCGGCTCCGTGCCCATGGCAACGCGGAGGGGGGGCGGGGGGCGGCGAACCGAGCGCGGAGCCC